>MU774416.1:43691-64614 GCA_026770625.1 Nicotiana glauca
CGTATTTGTGAAGGTTCACATCCGCATTTGCGGACGGTCATTCGCATTTGCGAAGACTGGATTCGTAGGCAATCATCGCATTTGCGATAATTTTCTTCGCATTTGCAAAGATCACTGCCCAGGTGAAAGTTCGCATTTGCAATGAGAGGCTCGCAATTGTGAGTTCGCATTTGTGAACACTGGCTTCGCAAATGCGAAACATGCAGAACTGAATGATACCAGAATTTTTTACAATGAGAAAATGCAATCCGATGCCTATCCAAAACTCTCCCGAACCCTCGGGGCTCCAAACCAAATATGCACACAACCTCAAAAACATCCTATAGACTTACTCGTGCGATCAAATCACCAAAATAACATCATTTACATAGAATCGAGCCTCAAAACATATGATTTTTATTTCAAACTTCTTAACTTTGAAACTTGGAACTCATAGTCCGAAACATGTCAAACGACGTCCGATTTCGACCAAACTTCACAGAAAATGCTTAAACAATATATAAGACTTGTTCCGGTCGTCGGAACCAAAATATGAGCCCGATACCATAGTCTTTTAATCAATTTTCATTTCCATTTTCCTTAATAATTTCAGAAAAATAATTTAATAAAAAAATTCTTTTACTCAGGTTCTAGACCTCGGATTTCGACTCCGGGCACATGCCCAAGTCCCATATTTTTCTGCGGACCCTCCGGGACCGTGAAATCACGGATCCGGACCCGTTTACCCAAAATGTTGACCAAAGTCAACTATATCAAAATAAATATCAAAATTCTTCAAATTTTTCATATAATTCACATATTTTAACATAAAAACTTTCCGGCTTCACGCCCGGACTGCGCACGCTAATCGAGGTAACCAAAAGCAAGGTTTTCAAGGCCTCGGAAGCGCGGAAAAAGGGAGAAATACGGTGATGGCCCTTTGGGTCGTCACAGATCAGTACTTGAGAAATTAAATTTGAGGTGTGCCATAAGTAAATTAAATCATCTATGGACCTCATATTAATTATCTTAACTAATGTAGAAAAATGCCTTGAACTCTTGTAGTTTACTTTAGGCGCATTAATTATATAATTATCACGGCTAATACTAAAATCCGGGAGTACATTTTATGTGACCCGGTTCTAATTTCCAACAAGGTTAAAAAGAACGTGTCGTGAATCATGGGTGCATATCATGTAGCGTGGATTGCGATATGTTTTAAGCAACCTTGAATTAATTCTTTAAATAAATAAAAGCGGTTATAAAGTTTAAAAGGCACATAGGTTCGAAAATATTTTAAAATTAGATAATTAGGCCAATTACAGTTGAGCGACCATGCTAGAACCACGGAACCCGAGAATGCCTAACACCTTCTCCCGAGTTAACAGAATTCCTTACCCTAATTTTTGTGTTTGCGGACTGTAAACAAAATCAATATTTCCTCAATTCGGGATTCCAAACCAGTGACTTGGGATACCATAAATTATCCCAAGTGGCGACTCTGATTTTTAATTAATTAATCATGTTTTGATTGTCACTTAAATTGGACAAACTCCTTTATACTCCCTTCCGGGTGTAGTAAAAAGGAGGTGTAACATTACGTGATCGGGTTGTTTGCCTCGACATGATGATAATACTACTCTTACGGGATTGGGTTGTTCACCTTGGTAGGTTGATAACACTATTATTATGGGATCGGGTCATTTATTTTGATAGTACTGAGTACCACTATTCCTATGGGATCGGGTCGTTCTCCTCGGAAGCTTCGAGCTTAATAATCGTAACTGGTTTTGGTTTGGTTATAATTGAGTTAGCGCAATTCACGGTTGATTATGATATGTTGGTGATTTGATAGAGGCTCCAAGTGGAATTACTAAAGTTACTCTTATTTTCTTCATTGATACTTGTTGTACACTCACCAAGTCTACTTTATGTATTTATATTATTATTTGACCTTTAGTAAGTGTCAAGTCTTCCCTCCGTCACTACTTCTTTGAGGTTAGACTAAATACTTACTGGGCATGCGTTATTTTCCGTACTCACGCTATACTTCTGTACAGATGTGCAGGTACTGACAAAGGTACTACCCAAGGTCATGCGGGCACGTAACCGATCATCTACGGAGAGTTAGTGGTGAGCTACTTGCCTTGCTACGATCTGCAACACCGGAGTCTCCATCTACCTTATTTATTATTTTTGTATATCACTTTCAAATTGTAGTCGTAGTAGTTTTGTATATTCTCTAGAGTGCTTATGTGCTTGTGATGCCAGGTTTTGGAGATTTTTAGCATTTAGGTACTGCTATACTTATCAATTCTATCATCAAAGTGGATGTGCTTTTTATGTTGGTATTTTGTTAAGAAAGAATATGTACGGTTGCATAAGATCGTACTCATTTTGTTATTTTAAAAGGAAAACTTTTATTTTAAATGTTGAGAAGGGATAAATAAATAGTAGTTTCACTTGTGGGCTTACCTAACGGCGGCGTTAGGTGCCTTCGCGACCTATTATATATTTTGGGTCGTGACATGCAGATATGTCATTCACAATAAATAACAATGATTAGCATGTTGATGAAGTTCTTATAAATGAAGTAGATGATGATGGTGAAGTACTTGATTTTGTAATTTTTAGTGTATCCCTCGCATCATAATATTATTTAAAATTTTATCTAAAACTCCATGCAGAACTTTTTCCCATACAAATTTTTATTTAGGAGATACTTAAAAGGCATAATAAGAGATGTTTAGGATAGAAAAACATATATTTTTTGACTTATGGAAAATACTAAATGAATAGTATAATTTGAAAGCAACAAGGAAAATGATCATAGAGGAGATGGTTTTATTGTTCGTAGGTGTAACGACCCGATAGGTCGTTTTGAAAACTAGCGCGTCTTTCAGCAATTTGAAGTCATGAACAGCTTTATTTCAGGTGTTATGACTTGTAGGTATGGTCGGAGTTAAATTCTGGAAAGTTCGGAGTCAAATTGGGAAGAAAATTCTCATTTTAGAAGCCTTAATTTGGAAGAATTGGATAAGATTGGATTTCAGAGTAAACGACCTCGGAATCGGGATCTGAAAGTTCCAGCAGGTTCGTATGGTGATTTCAAACTTGGGAGTATATCCGGATCAGGTCTTGGAAAACTCGGGAACGTTTTGGCGCCTATTGTGGAAGTTAGTATTTTATAGAAATTTCATAAGTTTGGGTTGAAGCACATTTCAGTGATATTGATGTTCGTTTGGGATTCCGAGTCTGGTAATAGTTCCTTATGGTGATTTTGGAGTTGGGAGCGCGATCAGAAGTGAATTCGAAGGTCCGTAGGTCATTTTGGAGTCATTTGGCTAAAGATAGAAACTTGAAGGTTTTTTAGAAGTTTGACCGAGAGTTTGACTTTTTGATATCGGGGTCGGGTTCCAATTCCGAAAGTTGGAGCAGGTCCGTAATATCGAATATGATGTGTGTGCAAAATTTTAGGTTATTCGGACGAGATTTGATAGACTCTTTGATCGAATTCGGAATTCAAAAGTTTTGAAAAATTCTTAGGCTTGAATCCGAGGGTGATTCAATGTTTTGATATTGTTTTGAGCATTCCGAAGGTTAGAACAAGTTTGAATGATGTCATGGGGTTTGTTGGCATGTTTGGTCGGGGTCCCATGAGTCTCGGATAAGTTTCGAAAGAGTTTTTGGAAGAGTTTTGTCGTTTTGAGCATAAGCATGTAATGATCCAAAGGTCCATTTTTAGTTCTAGAGATCGAAATTTGATTTTGAGACTTATAAAATTTTGATAATGAATTATAGGACTGATCTGGAAAGTTTGGTCTAATTTCATCAAGTCGCGATTGAGTTTTTGACGCGATTGGGTTTTTGACGCGAAATATGAGTTAATTGTTTAACGAGCGAAATAGATATCGTACTAATAAAATAAGCTCCGAATTAAATTTCGATTGAAGGTCTATGTTCGTATTATTATTTGTGACTCATAGGAACAAGAATCATCGAATTCCGAGTTCGTATGGTGGAGTTAGAGCCTTTTTAGTGAAAATAAATATGGTTGTTGCCCATCTTTAGCGACCAGATTTGGCACTTTTAGTGACCAGAAATATCTTTTAGCGACCAGAATCGGATGTATGCTCATTTTGACGTTCTTTTGGTGAAAGAACACGGCTTGGAGCGATTTTTGAGCAAGAAATCATGGGAATTCTTGAGGTAAGTCACTTGTTATCATTTCTACTCCATAATATTGAATTATCATCGAATATCCGACTAGATTAAATATTTTTTAGGTGTAAATTGGGGATTTGGAACTAGGAATTTGAAAATAAGATTTGAAGATTTGGAGGTCGAATTGTTATTGAAATTTAGTAATTTTGGTATGGTTGGACTCGTGGTTGAATGGGTTGTCGAATTTTGTTAATTTTGTCAGATTCCGAGACATGGGCCCGGGGGCCGGATTTGAGCAATTTCAGGATTCTTGATGTAAATTGGATATTTTCGAGTGGGATTTATTCTCTTAGCATATTTTAATAGTTATGTACTGATTGTGGCTAGATTTGGAACATCTGGAGGTCGATTCGTGAGGGCAAAGGCATCGCGGGCTAGAGTTTGGACCAGATCGAGGTGAGTAATAATTTTAAATGTTGTTCTGAGGGTATGAAACCCCAGATTACACAATGTTCGGCTGTGTTGAGGTGACGTACACGCTAGATGACGAGCGTGGGGTCATGCACCGTACAAGATTCTGACTTAGTCCATCTCGAATGACTATTTTTTTGTATATTTGGTAGCTAATTATTTGATATTATTTATACTTTGGGCTAAATGCCATATTTAGGATTCGTGCCAACTATTTGAACCCTTAGGGGATCGTTAATGATATTTTCCTCACTGCTTGATTTTATACTTGTGCTCAGTCGTGCCATATCTTTCAATGTTTTCAAAACTCAGCTATGTTAATCTGTTTTAAAAACCTTAAATGATGTTCTAACGATAATTTGAGCTGAGCTGCATATTTTACTATTGCCCGAGGGGCTTATAAGATTCTGATTGAGTAAGGCCAAGGGCCTGTATTGTGAGGATACTTTTGGGTCGGGCTACACGCCATAGCAGTGATATACTGATTATGATAATGAGGACGATGGCTTGAGATTGTACACCACGAGGTAGCATGATATTGATATGAGGCCGAGAGCTTGTTTATGATGCCACGAGATGGCTTGATATTGCGCTTGGGCCATAAAGGGCCCCTCCAGGAGTTTGCACACCCCCAGTGAGTGCAGGTACCCATTGTGATATAAGATATAGCCCGAGGGGCTGGTATTGTTCTGTGATATTGCCCAAGGGGCTAGTACTGATGATTATTGTGCCCGAGGGGTAGTTCTTATATGTTTACTATTCCTATTTGTTTTCCCTATATATTGTTTAACTGCTTAAGCAGGTATTTTATGAGATTTCATTGTTAAATTGTGTTTACTGATTTTTGTTATGCCTCTGATACCTAAATGTTGTGTTTAACATGATTTTATATCGTTCAGTCTTCATTTATTTTTATTACTCACTGAGTTGGTAGTAATCACTTTACTCCCTTCACCTCTGTGTGTATATTCAGGCGATACAGGTCATGCTACTGAGGGTGGATAGTTCCAGCAGATCTTTGGAGGCTTACTAGGTAGCTGCTTGGCGATTCGCAACCCAGTACAACCTCCCTCTATCTTATTTCCTTTCTGATTCAGTTATTTAGTAGTGGAGTAAACTTTCATATTTGTAGTATTATTTTAGATGTTCATGACTGGTGACACCCCGATGTCGGGTTGTGTTGGTTTTTATTTCTATAAATTATACTGTTAAATGCTTATTTTGGGATATTAATTCTGATTAAAGACTTAGTAGTTATTATTTTAATTGCTTAAAGTGAATTGGAGGTGTGTCAGCTGGCCTTGTCTTCACGAGAGGTACCATCACGACCGGGTTGGGTTTAGGGTTGTGACAAGTTGGTATCAGAGCAAAGGAATTGGCAATGATGTGTTATATTTGGCCTTATTGGCTCATGTTCAGGCTTTGGGAATATTCTTGATTTATGCTTCGTACAGAGGGGGTTTACAAGGGAAGTGATCCAGTCGAGTGCTTCATTCAGATGGGTGTTCCTGTGCTAGCGGAGCCTGAGAGTTGATTGTATTCGGGACCAAGCCAGAGTAGGTGACTTTCAACAACGGTCCTAGTGAATTCAAAAGGGTGAGGTGTGGTGCCTAATGATTTCGAGCCTATAGGTACGATTAAGAATCAAGCTTTTGTAGCAGCATATGAGAATAGGACCAGAATGTTCTATGATGTTTTAACTTGCAGTGTAGCATTTGGGAGAAAAAATGAGAAAAGTCTTCGGATTCGTAGAGGGAATGGGCATATAGCTGGTAGTGATCAGTTCCTTCAACGTGATCAAGTTATGCAAGTGATTTGTGACAGTGCGTGTGAGGCTTGTCGGCTGCCGTAATTGATGTTATTCAGAATAATTCTACCATTGTGGCCTATTATGTGTAGGCGGATCCCTGAAGGGTTATAGTGGTTTAGACCACTACTTGGAGATTTTCATATTCTATGGTTATGAGAATTCACCTGTCTGTTTCTATGGTTCTCCCGAAGTGAGTTAAGTAAAATGTTTTTATATGATGAAGTGTTAATCTATTAGTGGTTCCGGAGTTATGACAAAAATTGTGTTCTATCATATATTGGAATGATGGGTGCAGTGAGTGGTATGGAATTTGAAACAAGGATCAAGGTTGCAGTTTGGTGTTGACAAGGATGCCACGAGCTCGGATGAGCAGGAAAGGGGTTTTGATGTTTAAAGTAAGTGGGTATTGCCTTCAGCGTCACCTAAGATCGGTGTTTTCTGAAAAGGCTTTGCATATTGGTTAAGGATTATTGATCGCTTTTTAGCATTAGTGCATCCGGTGGTTTGGATGTACAGACCTATTATCGGTCACGGAAGGTTGTGGAGGCGTGCCCCATGGAAGATTGTATAAGTGTGGCATGTGGTCACTGGATTGGTCGAAGAGTTAAACCAAGTATGAATATTGTGGTACTATCGTTGATTTGGGAATTGATGCCTAGAGGGAATTTGATGTATTGGGTTGTGGAATATGGATGATTACTTAAGGTATGATGGTTGTTCTTATGTGTTATGAGGAAAAAAAAGGGGGGTAGTTATTATGGACCTTTGAAAGGTTATTAGCCTAGTTCAGTACGATCAGAATCAGCTTGAGGCCTGTGGATGGATTCAAATGTGAATATGGGCTCTATATCAGGCTATATGTGTTCATTTCAGTAATGATCTCCTTATGGAAGAGTAGTGAGGGTGTTATTTCGTCGTCACTTATTTCATGCAATGATATATTGCGCCGTGTGAGTTGTGAGACGACTTGGTGAATTGCTTATGTGTTGAGGTTCCGTGTAGAGATGATATTATATGACCAAAATGGCTCCTAAGATTTAGATCGTATATCGCACCTTAGTTGTGCTTGAGTTTTGTAGCTCATAGCGCTATATGTCCCCTTAGGAATGGTATTATGCACTTAGCGTGCTTGTGACCGATATTCGGCATTTTGTTGTAATGAGCAATTTAGCTCGATGTGCATCTCCATAGGTGAATTTTATGTGTGGATCAGGTGGCACACCGTCATGGGTATGTTGTTTGGATCGGGTTGCACGCCGCAACAGTGTGATGTTGAATACAGTTTTCATACTTCATATTATGTGTGTTTGTTTCCCATTTTCTAAGGAAAGTTTATATTAGTTGCGCGAGTTGAGTAGTCCCTTCCAGAGTTCGTTTTCCTTTTGTATCGTGTTCGAATTGGCAGCCTATTGGCATATCATGGCATCATATGAGACTTTTGGTCATGTCTGGGGTGGCTTGTTGCTTGAGCAGTAGATTTAGGGTTAGTGCAATTTGATTATATGAAGTATATTAATGAGCTAAGACTATTACTTGCTTCAAAATGAGGTGATGGTTCTTGTCAGGAGTATAGACCCAATGATTTGTTGATTTGGCAGTTGGTTATGAATTTCTACACATCTCTTCCGTCGTGGCGGTATTGTAAGAGTTAGAGAAAGACCTATGTAGGTTATGAGGTTCCATGGGAGCATCAGATTCCTGGAATTTCGATTAATTTGATCAGAGAATATTATTGTGGTCTTGTGAGTAAAGTGGTGCAGGTTGTGAATTCAGCCAAGGTATCAAATCATGTTTTGGTGTTGCGTGTAGTTATTGATTTGGTGAGCGTACATAGGAACAGGCCTGTCAGAGAAATCCAGATGTTGGAATTGGGCTCTAAGGCTTATTTTCTTAAGTAAAAAAGGATATCTTCAGATTGATCGAGCTAGGGTGCCCAGCTGAGTTGTGGTAGCACGGGTAGGGACTTGAGGTGTTAATCAGTGATTTCAGACAACTCAAGCACAGTTCTTAGCACGTTCGAGGACGAAAATATGTTTAAGTGGAAGAGAATGTAACGACCCGACCGGTCGTTTTGAGCTCTAGCATGTCGTTCAGCGGTTTGAAGTCATGAGAAGCTTCATTTCAGGTGTTATGACTCGTAGGCATGGTCGGAGTAGAATTCCGGGAAGTTCGGAGTCAAATTGGAAAGAAAATTCTCATTTCAGAAGCCTTAAGTTGGAATAATCGACTAAGATTGGATTTCAGAGTAAACAACCTCGGAATCGAGATCTGAAGGTTCCAGCAGGTTCGTATAGTGATTTCAAACTTGGGCGTATATCCGGATCGGGTTTTGGAAAACCCGGGAACATTTTTGGCGCCTATTGTGGAAGTTAGCATTTTTGAGGAATTTCATAAGTCTGGGTTGAAGTGCATTTCAGTGATATTAATGTCCGTTTGGGATTCCGACTCTAGGAATAACTCCGTATGGTGATTCTGGAGTTGGGAGCATGATCGGAAGTGAATTCGGAGGTCCGTAGGTCATTTTGGAGTCATTTGGCTAAAGATAGAAATTTGAAGATTTTTGAGAAGTTTGACCGAGAGTTTGACTTTTTGATATCGGGGTTGGATTCGGAATTAGAAAGTTTTGGAATTCTTAGGCTTGAATCCGAGGGTGATTCGATGTTTTGATGTTGTTTTGAGCATTCAGAAGGTTAGAACAAGTTTGAATGATATTATAGGGTTCGTTGGCATGTTTGGTCGGGGTCCCATGAGTCTCGGATAAGTTTCGGAAGAGTTTTTGGAAGATTTTTGTCGTTTTGAGCATAAGCATGTAATGATCCAAAGGTCCATTTTTGGTTCTAGAGATCGAAATTTGATTTCGAGACTTCTTAAATTTTGATAATGAATTATATGAGTGATCTAAAAAGTTTGGTCTAATTTCATCAAGTCGTGATTGGGTTTTTTTACGTAAAACATGAGTTAATTATTTAACGAGCGAAATAGCTATCTCACTGAGCAAATAAGCTCCGAATTGAGTTTCATTTGAAAGGCTATGGTCGTATTATTATTTGTGACTCATAGGAACAAGAATCGTCGAATTCCGAGTTCGTATGGTGGAGTTAGAGCCTTTTTAGTGAAAATAAATATTGTTGCTGCAGCAGGATCTGGTGCGCACCTTTAGCCGTTATATTTGGCACTTTTAGCGACCGAAAATGGCTTTTAGCGACCAGAATCGGGTGTATTAGTGATGTTCAATTTTTTTGCTCATTTTGACATTTTTTTTGTGAAAGAACACAGCTTGGGGCGATTTTTGAGCAAGAAATCATGGAAAATCTTAAGATAAGTCACTTGTGATCATTTTTACTCCATAATATTGAATTATCATCGAATCATCCAACTAGATTACATGTTTTTGAGGTGTAAATTGGGGATTTGGACCTAGGGATTTGAAAATAAGATTTGAAGATTTGGAGGCTGAATTGTTATCGAAATTTAGTTATTTTTATATGGTTGGACTCATTGTTAAATGGGTTGTCGGATTTCGTTAATTTTTTCAGATTTCGAAACGTGAGCCCGAGGGCCAGGGGTGAGCAATTTCGGTATTCTTGATATAAATTGGATATTTTCGAGTGGACTTTATTCCCTTAGCATATTATAATAGTTATGTACCGATTGTGCCTAGATTTGGAACATCCGGAGGTCGATTCGTGAGGGCAAAGGCATCGCGGGCTAGAGTTTGGACCAGATCGAGGTGAGTAATGATTTGAAATATTTTTCTGAGTGTATAAAACCCCGGATTAGACAATGTTCGGCTGTGTTGAGGTGACGTACATGCTAGATGACAAGCGCGGGGTCGTGCACCATTAGGGATTCTGACTTAGTCCATCCCGAATGACTATTTTTCTGTATATTTAGTAGCTAATTGTTTGATATTATTTATACTTTGGGCTAAATACCATATTTGGGCTTCGTGCCAACTATTTGAACCCTTAGGGGATCGTTAATGATATTTTCCTCACTGTTTGATTTCATACTTTTGCTCAATCATGCCATATCTTTCAATGTTTTCAAAACTCAGCTATGTTAATCTATTTTAGAAACCTTAAATGATGTTTTAACGATATTTTAAGCTGAGCTGCATATTTTAGTGTTGCTCAAAGGGCTTATGAGATTCTATCTGAGTAAGGCCGAGGGCCTGTATTGTGAGGATACTTTTGGATCGGGCTGCACGCCGCAACAGTGATATACTGATTATAATAATGAGGCCGAGGGCTTGATATTATACGCCATGAGGTGGCATGATATTGATATGAGGCCGAGAGCTTGTTTATGATGCCACGAGAAGGCTTGATATTGTGTTTGATCGTAAGGGGCCCCTCTAGGAGTCTACACACCCCCAGTGAGCGCGGGTACCCATTGTGATATGAGATATAGCCTGAGAGGCTGGTATTGTACTGTGATATTTCCCGAGGGGCTGATACTGGTGATTATTGTGCCCGAGGGGCAGTTCTTATGTGTTTACAATTCCTAGTTTTTTTCCTTATGTATTGTTTAACTGCTTAAGAAGGTGTTTTATGAGATTTCATTGTTAAATTATGTTTACTAATTTTTGTTATGCCTCTGATAGCTAAATGTTATGTTTAACGTGATTTTATATCGTTCAGTCTTCATTTTTTTTATTACTCACTGAGTTGGATGTACTCACTTTACTCCCAACACCTCTATGTGCAGATTCGGGTGCTACAGGTCCTGCTACTGAAGGTGGATAATTCCAGCAGATCTTTGAAGGTTTACTAGGTAGCTGCTTGTTCGCAGCCCAGTGCAACCTCCCTCTATCTTATTTCCTTTCTGATTCAGTTATTTAGTAGTGGAGTAGACTTTCAGATTTGTAATATTGGTTTAGATGCTCATGACTGGTGACACCCCGATGCCGGGCTGTGTTGGTTTTTATTTCCGCAAATTATACTATTAAATACTTATTTTGGAATTTTAATTCTGATTGAAGACTTAGTAGTTATTATTTTAATTGCTTAAAGTGAATTGGAGGTGTGTCGGCTGGTCTTGTCTTCACGAGAGGCGCCATCACGACTGGGTTGGATTTAGGGTCGTGACAGTAGGAGATGGTGTAGGAAAGCTAATGATTCAAGGACGATTCCAACACTCTTGAGAGATTGTTAGTAGACACTTTTATCATGTCTTGATAGCATATTTGAAATTGTCTAGGGATATTATTAATCCAAAATATCTAACCTTTTTCCAAATATTTACTATAAAATAAGAGAAAATGACATGTGCTGACCATATTTTAAAAATTGCATTGAAGTTATAGATGGCACACACGTGCCTTGTATTGTTCGCTCTAAGGAACAATCCAAATACATTAGTAGAAAAGGCTTTACTTCACAAAACATAATGGATGAATGTGATTGGCATGTGCTTCATATTTGTATGGCCTGGTGAGAAAGTACCACACATGATGCCAGAATTTGATCAGGCAGTTAAAAGGGAAAACTTTAACTTTCCTCATCCTCCATTAGGCACGCAAGAATAATATTATGCCTTATGTTATTTTAATATGTGGATTTATTTTTATTATCTTAATAAACTCATTTTTACTTGGTGTAGGTAAATATTATTTAGTTGATTCAGGCTATCCAACAATGATGGGTTATTTAGGACCGTATAAAGGTGAGCGATATCATCTCTCAAATTTCAAGCGTAACTCTAATTTTAGAAATCTAAATGAGGCTTTCAATTTTTTTACACTCCAGCCTTTGATGTACAATGAAAGAACATTTGGAGTCTGGAAAAACAGGTTTCTATTGAACGTTGAATGTCATCTTTTAAGTTTGACACTCAAATTCATCTTTGTTACAACTATCATGGCTATACATAATTTCATCTGACGACATTCTTCTACTGATAGGGAAATCAACTATTATGCTAATGAAGACATTACTGCAAAGATTGAGGAAGGAGGTTGGCCTTCTGATATCCCTTTAGAAATGCAAGACAAGTCTTCTACTATTATGGAGGCGTTGCGTGATAGAATTAGAGATAAAATTATTAAGAAATGTTATCATGTATGAATGACTTTACTTATTATTTCATGGTGGATTATCTATATATAGTAATTTATGGGATAGACTTCTAATTTATACTGAATGATGTATTTTGATTAATCAAATCATCATGTAAGTATTAAGTAATTATATTAGACAATGTTATTGCTTTATTATAACTATATATGTTACATTGATTTAAATCTTTAATATGTATGTATACTTTATATTTTTTTTAATTAAACTAAATAAGAAATAATAAAAGCCTCTTACAACAAATATTTAAATTTATTTTTCTCTTTAAAATAATTATAAGACCTTGGTACTATCCTTTTTGAGAATTTGACACTCAAAAGCACTTTTTAGAAAAATTGGCCAAACATAATTTATTTACCAAATATTGCAAAAAGTACTTCTAAAATGAATTGGCCAAACACAAGCTTCTTCTTCTTTTTTTTCCAAAGTACTTTTGAAAAAAATACTTTTAAAAATAATAATAATAATAATCGGTTTTTGACAGCTCGGTCAAACGGGCTCCAAATATCTTCAAGACAGCATAATATTCTTACCAGTTTATGTGATAAAACTCCACTTTTCTCAAACATATAAAAAAGAAAGTAAAATCTAGTTGATTTTTGTGCTTTTCGGTTAAATTTGAGCATGTTTAATGAGAAGGGAATGAAAGATGTCTTCTTCTACTACATACATAGTCAAAGCGTAAGTAACCCCCATCCGAATTAACCACCAGGTCAAGGCTTCAGAAGGCATTGGATATTAGCACAAGTGCAATGTTAATAAAGCCAAAGCCAAATTTGTAATGGGATATAAGACAACTCTTTCCCCATTTACACTAAGATAGCTCATGGATGCGAAAGAGTTCAAAAATATGATCCCAATCCACAACACCCGACTTCGACAATTTCCTTTTATGCATTGCTTTTTTTCATACACAGAGAAATTGAAACTGAAGAGAGTTTCATCTGAGAAAGCCTTTGGATCAAAATAACTAGCGTGATTAACAACTTAACAATAATCATCAAGGTTTCCTGGTCATTTGGAAGAGCCATTGAATGTTGGGGAAAGTAAACATTGTTTTCAACCAAAGCTCAGAGTTTTTGCCTCACCCTAGAAACAAGACATCTGTTCTGTGAAACATAAAATCAAGTTGATGCTCTTCATACCCTAAAATAGCAGGCATCTGGTGCAGGTGCAGCAGAGCAGTTAACAGAGAATCTCAAATTTAACACATTCAAAGAAATATTACTACAAGAGTATGACCGAAGAAAGATCATAATACTATCCTAGTGCCGTATTGGCTATACACAGATCATTAAGCAAATGTTCGGTGCCGAGGAAATTCTTATCAGCCATGAATAATCAGATACTGTTAGACCTCTAGCAACTCATAAGAGAGTTTCAACAGAGGATAATAACTAGATCTATGTAACATTTTCTCCATACCACTGAAAACATGTATACCCTGTTACCACAAGTTATTCCATCGATCATATCTGGTACCTAAGTACTCATTTCTAGGATATTGGGTGAAAGGATGCGTCGAGTGGCTACTACAGGTCTTAGATTCTGACATCATAGATTCTGTTTGGTAATTTTTCGGTCTTTTAGACTTTGATTGGTGTTTTCCATCACCTTTTATGAGATAATGTGAATATTGGCTCTAAGATCCATATACTCTTCAAGTAATGTGAGTTACTAGTTTGAGAGCATGTGAATAATCCCTTCTTGAAGCACATGTTCTTTCATCTCCTAATGAAGCATTGATGTCAATCTATTGATCACAGTGCCAGGCAATTTTGATCACTTAGTAAGACAACTTCATACTATTCCTTCTCATGGACTTCAGACTGTCAGACATTCTCTTCATCTGCAAAGGTACATGAATATTGATTTCATAGAACACATAATTTAAGTCCATTATCTCCACAGCTACGAAACAGTAAAATTAAGAGACCTACCTTTTAATAGCTCTGCTGAAACCCAAGCACAATCAGCAAGAGATGCCACAGCGCATAGGTAACAGAACAAATGTGCACATGAGTTCAAAAATTTCTTGCCGGCTCATTGTGCAGCAAATTAGGCTATGGTGTATAGCATGCTTAACATTTGCATTAATGGAAATGCAAACACTCCCAATAACAAACCTTCAGTAATGGTGGTTTCCATAGCAACAAATATTAAGCCCGTCAGTTTTACCAACTGTGGACCATTACTGGTCTGCTCTTTTACTGGTTAATACTGAAGCATAAATAGAAAAAAATGGAAACAAGTTGCAGTCTGTCCATCAATGATCTCTTGAAAATTTTAAGTGGAAAGGAAAAATAATGGAGATGGAATAGTCTGGTGAAGGCTAACTAATTAGAAGCTAGCTAGTGCGGAAATGAGGACTAGACGTGCATGCTAGACATGGTGGTAGCCATCTATATCCGACTTGAATAAGTCCACAATCAATTTTTTCCTCAGAATCCCCTACTCACCATTCTTATAGCTATCATAAACGACATATTTGCTATAGACAAAACATGGAAACTATATTGTTTTGTATTTTTTAAAGAAGAACCTACAATTTGTCTGTCCTTTTCCACCTAACAAGCTGGAGAACCATAATGAATACGTAAGCAGATTGCTGGCTCAGTTTCAGCAGCATTACCAGCATGCTGCTTTTACAGACTACTATCTGTAACCACAAAAGCTCTACAACCAGGTGCAATAGATGATGTGTCGATTAAAATATAAGAGATAACTTTTAACCATTGAGGTAGCCGAAAAATTAGATATTTAAAGGGGAGAAGGAAGTGAGACAAGCAAAAACAGGGAAAAGGGAAGGAAATTAAACTTTTTAAACTCCCACCAATAAGAGTACCCTCCCATCAGCACACTCCTTTACTAAGGCATATTTCAGGCTCATAGCAAAACAGGGAAAAGAAAAGGATATTAGTATGTTTTATACCAGGATTTAAAGTTTGCAGTTGTGTAAATAAACACAAATACTACTCTAAACATGTCATACACAAGTAGAAAGAACTTACATAGAATCCTAATGTAGAGTAGTTACATGACAGAATCCCAAAATAGAATTCTACAGTATGATCCATGACAGAATTCACATAAGTAATGTCTTTGGCACAAGAAGCCTCAATACAACTTAAAAACAATCTTCCAACACATCTCAAAAATCAATCTCTACTAGCCAAGCATCAAATTCTTGCTAAAAATGTTCTCTTAGACAGGTAACATACAGCTCAAGAAACCCCCCTTCCTTCCCCCAAATAAAAAAATAAAAAACATCTTTTTTAACAAGGAAAATGTAAGATAAGCTCAATAAATTTACATAAATATCATAAATAAGAATTATGATTATCAAAAAATGAACACTTCATCAGTTTCACTGCATCAATAACAGAATCAAAACCCCTTTTTTTCCTTTTCTTTAGTGGTCAACAGATATGGATATTATACAAAAAAAAAAAAAAAATAGAAAACCAAACAGGGCAAGAAGGCAACTATTTTACAAAATAATTAGATTAGCTTATGAGGGTCAATCCGAATGTGAAGAAGAAGAAGAATCATAGTAATATTGAGGAGCTGCAACAGGAGGGGAAGCACCAGCAAGATCCTCCTCATCATAAAATGATGAAGATGAAGAAGACGCAGAAGAATTGTAAGAGTAACGGCGATAGTAATAAGGGTCAGGTGGGACACAAAGGAAAGTCCAAACACAAAGAGCTAACCGACCCAATTGTTGAAGAGGGAAGCAGATGACCAGATCCAATAGCTGCTCGCTTTCAATTGGGTCTGGCAGACATGATAAGAATTGCCAAACTTCTGCTGATGTTTTCGCAACTGACACTAATAATACTCCGTTGAATGGCATTTTCTCTGATATCCAAAAACAATGAATTTGAATGTCAGTTTTTTTTTTCCTTTCCTTTTTGGGTTTTCTAATCTTCCATGTCTGTTCCTCTTTGTATCATTTCGTCGAACAGTTGGAATGTTGACCGTGGGTTGAGTTGGGATAAGGGGTCGGCTTTGAATACTTGTTAACTGCTTATTGGCTTAACCCTCACAGGAGAGTAGTTAATATTATTTGCACATTCACATTTAGGGAAGATTTCTTCTTTCATACTTTGCCTTTGCCATCGTGATGGACTTTCATTTGTCTTGTACTCCCTCCATCGCAATCAATGCCATTCTTCTTAATTTTAAGTTAAGTTTATTAATTCTAATCTCCATTTTTAGGTTTTTAAAATAAAATTTATATATTTAAAATTATATAAAAATACTATTAGTCAGAATAATTAATAATTTAAAATATTTAAAAGACATGCACAAATCGCGTTCAAATAAAAATTTATTTGATTTTCAAATTTTGAATTGTATTGCATAAATTAAAAGAGAGTAAAAGATAGAGGGAAAGACTGAAATAGTCCGGGCATAGAAGTATTTTTGTCCTTCACTTATACTAGTGAGTTCATAACATCCTTTATCTTTGTAAAAGTGGACAGTTTTGATTTATCTTTTAACAGTGCTACTAAAACTACGGGAAAGGCCTAAATTCAACGGCAAGAGCTAAACTAAACTAAAGAAAGAGAAGAGAACCGTTTCTTCTATTCAGTCCATTGTGAAGAATTATTACTACCAAAACTCTCCTTTTAGAAAATTCTTAACAAGTATAAGACCAAAATGCATAGTAAATTTACGATTCTAATGAAAGTTTCCATATTTCGTTCTTTAACCAAAAAACGTAAGTAAAACACATAGATCATAGTTCACATCTATTACAAAATTGGATTACATAAATGTCGAACTAATTCCATTGATCAAAGATTCAACCTTTAATTAATTTTTTATCTTTCACAATTTTAGTTGAGAAGAAACATAAAGCAGAAAAGAGATTTAAATGTAAATAATTTAAAACTTCACACTTACAGACATCTCTTTCATCCGATGTTCTTCATAAAATTCCCGAAAGAAGAAGAAGAAGAAGAAGAATCTATTTCAGAATAATTTTTTGAGCATTAGCTAAAATATCATTCTTGAAATTATGAAGATCAAAAGTATCATTTGTAGACAATAAATTGCGTCGAGAAAATAAAATCAACACCGAAAAATATCGTAATAATCGTAGTATTTTATTTCTAATGTTTGAGTGTACAATCTCTATGATTCCCCTTATTCTACTTTTCTAATATATAAATTCAAGGGCCTTTGAGCTTGATCTTGAATTTGAATTTGATTTATCCGTCGCGAACACTTTGATTGTTGCCACGAATTGTATCACGAACAACTAGCCTTGATCTTGAATGCCTTGTATTTAATTTGACTTCATTCTTGATCTTGAATACTTGAATTGTTCTTTGTTCTTGAGCTTGAATTTGATTGCTTGAAGCTTGAAACTTGTAGAGAAATTTGCGGTGTTTGACCCACGAGTTATCTCTTGCTTCTTGTTATAACTTTTGGTATCTTTTTTGGATTATGAAGACCATATTTATAGTTGTGGAAGGGAGGAATTGTGATAAGAACAAACTTTTTTCGACCAATCAAATTAAAGTATGACATAGCCGCGCATTTGATTGGTCAGAATATATCACTTGGACACGTGACACGATTTTGTTGGCCTTTTAGTGTGACTTGGCATGCCTTGTCATTTTGACACGTGGCATAATTCTATTGGCTCTTCCGTTTGACTTGGCGCCCCACATCATTTGACACATGGCACCAAACTGGGCCTCTGGGAAGATGTCATCTTGGGCTTAATGTAGTGGGCTCATCACTTTAGCCCAATTAAATGGACTAGCCCAATGGATTAAGACTTATTTATTTAATTCATATATATTAAACTTATATTATTAATTTAATTATATTAGCTCATAATATTTGTTGGACTAATATATACTGAATTTAATCTATAATTCAAATTACTTTGTTGTGATTTAAACTTGATAAAATTCAAAAGCTTAGAAATATCCCCTGCTTCAAGAGTTTGACGGGTTATTAAATCATTGGGCTTGAAGTAAACAAAACAAACTTTACGTAGGTATGTCCCGGAAAAACGATCCATGCAACTTCAAGTACGTCCATTTTTCACGTGCACCAAAGCAATCATAGATGATAATTATCCAAAATTATATATGCATGCCCAATGATTCACCCCCAACTCGAACCACATCCCACATTCTTCTCATACACCTTAAGTTCGAAATGTAAGGGCTTTTGAATTCCTGTCACCATTCCATCAGCCCCATCATGAAAATCATGCTCATAAATTCATTATAGAACATTGTTTGAGAGTTAGGAATAAAGTCTTGCCTCTTTAGTATACGACCTTGTGCGTTTTTTCTCTTGAATTCCCAAGACTTGATCAAGAACTTGAAGCATAGAAATTTTAAAGCTCATTCCATCTCTCTCTCTCAAGAATCATCTGATTCCCCTCTAAAAATAACCCCTTAAGTCCTTATAATAAAATAGAGTCGGGTTAGAAAATTCTAAAAAATGATCCTCTGAGTCAAATTCGCGATCGTGGAATGCATCGTAGACAAGATGTGGGGTCCATAATTTGCACCACAAAATGGTTTCCAAAATTTGAGTTGTGTCTAATAAGATCCACGATGGATCCGCGGTCCGCGGAATGACTCTGCGGTCACATACTAGACTGTGAAATTTCCTTCCGAAAATTTCCATGCTAGTTATACAACGTATACGCGATTCACGAAGCAAACCTGTTGTCGCACATTGGACCGCAAAATGACCTTAAAATATTAAGAAGTTCATGATCCCATCCGCAATGGTTCTGCAGATCCGAGCCGCGGTCGCGAAATGGACCGCAAAAACGCTATTTTTTGCAGATTTCTTTCTATTAATCCCACGATACATTGCAAGTCCAGAAATCCGTACCGTGGCGAACCACAAAAATTATCTACAATCTTCCAAACATATTAGCATACATCGGTACCATAATACTTAAATCCACGACGAACTTTACGGGGCTTTACACAATGGGAAAAGTCACTAAACATAGTATTAGTTATGCTGACTTTTGTACAAAGTAACTAAAGGCTATCAAATGGGGTATTAGTTATCTTACTCCTAATACATGAATAACTTACCCTGTAACCAACTACCAAACGACCACTTACCTATTGTATTGTATGTATTGTTACTTTAAATACAATGTTTGTTTTGGTTGTTACTTAAATTTTATTGTATCATAGCGTTAAATTTGTTGTTACGTAACGAGGAAAAGTGCAACTTATGAAACGACCGGTACGGTGTGATCGCGTCATTCCCTTATTTTTCTCTCATCTTGTTCTTTCATATTATCCAATAATCTTATTTTATCATTTACCCTACCTTTTTATATAATAATTCTACCTCGTAACTTAGTTTTTCTTTATAATATTGCAAGTTTCTTTTTCATATTGTTGGTGCATAATATACTGAAACGACGGAAAATAATACAATATATCTAAACACTACATCAAAATGATACCGTACAATCAAATATAATATTATACGATATATTATGAAACGATACATAAAAACCATCCAAACAAGTTCTTAGCGTATTAAGTTGTTATACTTTCCCCCATTTTCCCCTGTAATTTTGTGTAAAAAAAGCAAACTCCAACTTCAACTTCAGACGATATACATTCTCTCCAACTTCAACTTTTTAGACAATTACAATCTCAACTGCACTTTTAAATGCCTGTATTAATCTATAGATGATAACCCTTATCTTCTTTTATTTTATTTTTCAAAGGAATATCATGACATTTTTAATACTTTTTTATCAATGTTGCGGACATACATATAAAACAAATCAAACTCTTCTTCTGAAGGTAAAAAGAAAGTGAGAAAACAATAATGAAAACTATAAAGTTAATAGCGTTGAATAAAGAAAGAAAGAGCATAACAACAAATTTCAAGGTGAAATAGCTATCTATTAAGTAATTTCATAAATGACAGTTAAAATGAAAAAAATAAATTTATATAAACATCTGATAATAAAAGCGAGTGAGAACAACAACAACAACAACGATCCAGTGAAATCCCACAAGTGGGGTCTGGGAGGGTAGTATTGACGCAGACCTTACCCCTACCCCGAAGGAGTAGAGAGGCTATTTCCGAAAGACTCTCGGCTCAAGAAGATAAAAAGACAAAAGAAAACAATATTAGTAATACCACCGAAATAATATGAGACAAATATGACCAATAGAAACAAAAATCATGAAAAATGATCCAAAGCAAGGCAGAGCAGAATAGTATCCCAACCAAACTTGTCTCACAAAGATATGGTATAAGACAAGACCCAACTACCTCCTAACCTACAACCCTAATACTCGACCTCCACATGTTCCTATCAAGCGTGAGCACGTGATTTTTGCCCTAAGCTAATTATTCCCAAAAATTCAAACAAAATGATTTTTCTTTATTTTTTACA
>MU774417.1:0-27686 GCA_026770625.1 Nicotiana glauca
TTCTTTGATTTTCAAACTCATGTCGGGCTTGAATTTCCTGAGCTTTTGTTTTACCGGCGGACATGTTGGATCTGTAGGCAGTTTGTGAGCTAAAAGGGACGTGCTGAGACCAGTCATATCATCATATGACCAGGCGAATATGTACTCATATTCTTTTAAAAATTCCGTATACTCTTCCTTTTCTGATGGCGACAAGTGAACACTGTTGCAAGTTTCTTTGACGTTCTCTGTATATCCCAAATTAATGACCTCAATTTTTTCTAGGTTGGACTTAGGTCTATTCTCAAAATTCTCAACCTCTCTGATGACCTCTTCAGGTATTTCATCTTCTTCAGATTCTATGTCCTTTTGTTGCGTTGTCTCGTTGCAAGTCACAGTCGTTGGTTCGTCGTAAGTAATAGTAATGCTGTATAAAATAGAGTAAATGATAGAGAAAATAATAAGTGCGATATATATGATAAACTGAAATGCTTTGATTAACTTCAAAATTGTTTAAACATCGGAGCTCTTTTCGAAATTAAAGACAATGAGGAAAGAAAATCAACTAGTAAAGTAAACTAAAAATGCGATGCATGCTACTTTTGTTTAGCCTTGCTAACCTGAAGCCTTCCAGGCCCTGACGGTCCTAATCGACCAATTGCTGAGGCGGTATCCTCTGTCCACATCTTGTATGGAAGGGCCTTCCTCTCCCTCCTCCTCGAAAAGAACACAACAGTCCATGTCATCATCCTCCAGGAACAAATTCTTCATAGCTGCCAATGCTTCATCTTCTTCTGACCCATATATAATATCTGCTGGCTGGAAGGTCTGCTCCAGGCTAGGTATCGGAAACTCCAATGGATAGTAGGGGCCGCGCCATGGTGGCGACCAGTTCTGGAATTCTTTCCAAGTATAATCATACCTAAGCCAAAGGTAGTGCCATGCTTCTTCAGTTTGATGGGCTTAGTGATCCCCCGAACATTTTTAACGAGTCCCTTTCCAGGCTGGTACCCATACCAATTCAGGATACTTTCGATCTTGTTATCCCACCATTTGTCCTTGTCTATATCGTTGACCCTTTCGATGCGGTGGGATGTCTCTCCGCCTATTTTCCTTCTGCCCCTGATCATTGGGATGGTCTGGCGACTATATATAGGGTTATACCATCGCCATGAATGATCACTTCTTGGTGATTCCATTCGAACTTTATCGCCTGATGCAGGGTCGATGCTACGGCTCCGGCAGCATGGATCAAGGGGCGTCCTAACAACAAGTTGTAGGATGCCGGGACGTCTATCACTTGGAAGTCGACATCGAACCATGTTGGCCCCATTTGCAAGCAAAGGCTGATTTCTCCAATAGTAGATCTCTGGGACCCGTCAAAGGCTTTTACATTGATAGCCCCGTCTTTGATCTCGTGTAGGCCTTTCCCCAAAGTTCTGAGAGTTACAAGCGGACAAATGTTGAGGCTCGATCCCCCATCTATCAGAAACATGGTGATAAAATAATCTTCGCATTGCACGGTGATGTGCAGTGCCTTGTTATGACCCAAACCCTCTGGCGGCAATTCGTCTTCGTGAAAGGTTATTTTGTGGCTCTCCAGCACTTGCCCCACCATATTCGCCATCTTACCCCCGGTTATATTGCTGGGCACATAGGCTTCGTTTAGTATCTTCATTAAGGCATTCTTGTGAGTGTCTGAACTTTGCAGAAGAGCCAGGATAGATATCTGTGCCGGTGTTTTGTTCAACTGTTCAGTGATCGAGTATTCCTTAGCCTGTATTTTCCTCCAAAGATTGCTGGGTCCTGTCTCAATGGGACGTCTCGGGGCTTGCTTACTGGATTCAGCTAGGTGCTCTGGGGTATAGACCCTCCATGTTCTTGTCATTCCTTGTATGACAATCGTTTCTCCTGTCTTTGTCTTTCCTTTCCTCCTAGCTTCAACAGTGTAATCCCATGGTATGTCATTTGAGTGGAATGGTGTCATGTCAGTCATTGCCACCAGAATAGTCACCCTTGGTGGTAACACAACAACTTCAAAGGGTTTATGTGCCTTTGGAACTCCAAATTCAACTTCGATTGGCACTTCAAATTCAAAAGGTGTAGATATATTTACTTCGTCGTCCCTGGAGGTCTAATTCTGCACAAAAATTGGGTTAAGGGTAACCGCTGGCTTCTTTGGTTCATCCCCTTCAGGAATCAAACCTATCGACCCTTTAGGGTCCCAATCATCCTCTATCTCGATCATATGAATGTCTCCACCTTTGTGGTCAGGCAAGGGGTTATTACGAACATTAGGAGCAGGCTCCTTTGCTACAATGACTTTATTATCGATCAGGGTCTGAATTTTGTCTTTCAATGAACGACATTTGTCAAGGGTGTGTCCTTTCATGCCGGAGTGATACACACAGGTCTTGTTGGGGTTGACCCACTGGGAGGGATTTTCTGGAGCTTTGGCTGGGATAGGAGTGACGTAACCAGCAACTTTGAGTCTCTCATATAGCTGGTCAATTGGTTCAGCGATGACTGTGTATTGTATGGGAGGTTTACGGTCAAAATTTGGTCTGGGTCTTGGAAAATTTTAACGGGTGGGTGGTGATTGGTAGTGAGAGGGTTGAGCATTATAAGCTTGGTAAACAGGTGCTGGTTGAGAGTATCTGGGCGAGGTGGGTTGATATGTGAGAGGTAGAGGGGACTGGTAAACGGGAGGTGGATAGGAGGGTGCGGGTTCTTGGTAATTTGGGATAGGCTGATGTGTAAGTGGAGGTGATGGGTAAGTGTGGTATTTTGGTGGTGATTTGGCTCCCTGTGTGACCATCACGGCACTTACATCTTTCTTCTTGAATGCGCCACCAGTTTGTAAAGCCTTATTGTTGGCTTGCAATGCTTCAAGATTTATAACCATACCATTCTTGATGCCCTCTTCGATTCTTTCTCCGAGTTTGATGATATCATAGAACTTTTGACCCTCGATCAACATCAACCTCTCGTAATATTGAGGATCCTGAGCCCAGACGTAGAATCTATTCATTTGCTCTTCTTCTAGGGCCGACCTGACCTTTGCAGCTTCTGACCTCCAACGAGTAGCATGCTCACGGAATGTTTCGGTGTGTTTTTTCTTCAATTTCTGTATGTAGAATACATCTGGTGCATTCTCTGTATTAAACCGGAACCTATCCATGAAGTCTGATGCCATTCCTACCCAATTCGTCCATTTTTTTGGGTCTTGACTGATGTACCAGGATAGTGCATCTCCCTTTAAGATTCTCACGAAGAGCTTCATACGGATCTTCTCATCTCTTCCGACCCCCACTAGCTTATCGCAATAGGTCCTCAGGTGGACTCTGGGATCTCCTATTCTATCAAACATTTCGAACTTGGGAGGTTTGTATCCCTCTGGAAGTTCAACATCTGGTTGAATGCATAAGTCCTCATAATTCAATCCTTCAATGCCCTTGTTACCTTCCATGCCCTGAACTCGGCTGGTTAATTTCTTGAGCTCTGCTGCTAAGTTGCTGATGAGGGAGTCCTTGTCATCAGACTCAGGTGCATTCGAGATTGGTTGGGTGTAATGTTGTACAGTATCCATGAAAATAAGAGTGTTGTGGAGATGGTCGTTGGTGGTGTTCAGTGGCTCGTTAATGAGTAATAGAGTGTTATTTGGAGTGTGACATGTGTTGCAGTGAGTGGGTTGTATCTGTGGTTGTGGGGTGTTTTGTGGAGGTGCGGGATTCTGGGTGTTAACATCAGGAGCAACAAGAGTGAATGATAGGCTTGCCAAGTTCCGAACCTGGTCTAATTCTTCCTGGAATTTCAGCAATTTCTGCTCAAGATGAGCAGCAGTTCCCTTAGCAATTGCAGTACCCTAAGAGGTTTCCTCCTTTTCGATCTCCTTTCTGGCGCTTGTATATCCCATTCTACCTTTGTTCTTGGTCCGGACATGACTCGAAGGAGGAGGAGGTGGAGGGCCCTTAGATCTTGTGGAGTATGCTGATGGTGCCAGAATGCACGAACTAACCTTTGGGGAGGGGAATAAAAATAAAAGAAAAAAAATAAAAAGGTAACAAGTTAGCGCGGGTTCTGAGAGAAAAGTATTGCAATATTTAAAACATTGTGCGAGAATATAAATCGCTTCCTAATTTTGGTGCCTCGTTGTGCCCGAGGTAGGCCTAGCGACAAATAGTTTCGGAGAACTTATAATGCTAAATGCCTCATTTTATTGATAAAAATAAGACGAATCCAAAACGACTCTAAATAACAGAAAATAAATGTCACTAGTGGCCGTTGGCCTTATTACATCATTAAGGCAAAATAAAGGACTCCTAACTACTTGGTCCCAGAAGGACCTTCCCCAGATTTGGCATCCTTGTCTCCCTCGAACAGCTCCACCAACTCGCGTAGTCCTAGCAGTAAGTAGGCTCGGGCCAGATGTACGCCTGCATTTCCTTCAGTGTTTTGGCAGTCCTCGATCCTCTTGATGAACTTTCCTTCCAACTCTACTAGTCCCTGCTCCAAATATCCTAGTCAGTTGTTGGCGCTGACAGTAATTTCTTTTGACTCCTCGATTAATTTTTGATGGGCTTCTTGTATTTCCCGATGCTCACTTTCACACTCTTAAATTCTCTTGCGCAGTTGATTATACTCAGCATGCTCGTCAATAATTTTGTGACCTCGAATGAATCTCGGCTGACCCATGTTATTGTCGTCTAACCAACCCGAATAATACGATACATAACTGGCGTGGTACCCGTCTGGCTCGATGGATTCCTTCCCCAAAACGATTTTGCAATGCCACAAATGCTGAGCTTGGCACCTGTGAGGGCTATCATCTTCATGGAAATCAGCCCTGAGGTGCCTTGTTTTATCAGCCCTTGGTATGATTTGTCTTCATCCAGCTTGCCTCATGGCTCGGAGATGAACGTAAGGATAAGTCCCTCTCAAACCAATCAGTATGAGAAATGGTGCATCTCGGGATCGGATAATGAATTCATCCGTAGGGAACCACTCAAACATCCATTGCACCTGGTCTTCTTTCAGGTTTTCGAATAATTCTACCCACCCTCTGGTGTCCTCTGGCCGAGCGAACATCTTTGGCATATAATTCATATGCCTCGGCTGGTGGAAGGCGATATGATCATCCCAATCTCTGCATAGGATCTCCTGTCGGTATTCTCCTTTATGGAAGTGTTCTATGAGCCAAAGCTGAAGCAATAAGTTGCAACCCTCAAAATGACTGCTTTATTGTTGACACTTGTTCAAGGCGCGGTATATCTCGGCGACGATCATGGGCACTATGCTGAAAGTTTGCCCACCAAACCCTTCCATCAGAGTTTTGGTTACCATGGCTAGTCTGGTGTGGATCCTAGCCTTCTTTATAGGGAACACGATCATCCCCAAAAAGAAAAACATGAAAACAAAGTCCCTTCTATGGACATGCCCCAATGAGGTGATAGCAAATTTGTCTGAATAGGTGCGGTATGACTTGCTATGGCTGTATCTTTCGTATAGATAGTCAAACAGGATGTAGGAGTCTTTCAAACAGGTTAAGCCTGGGTTTTTCTTCAAGCCCATCATTTTAAGGAAACCCCTTTCTTTGCGATTCTCGGGCATGAGCAAACCTGGAGTCTCCTAAGGAATTCCAGCTAAACCCCCTATCTCTTCAAGTAAAGGAGTCATTTCAAGATCATCAAAGCGAAACACAGATTTGTCACTATCCCATAACAATGTTGGAGCCTCTATGATTCTGTTGTTAGGCTGAATCTCTAGGAGAGAAGGCAGATTCCCTAAGTGCTTGCGGACGAGTGTTTGATCACTAGAATGGAGATCGTTCCACCAATTCAGCAGCCTTGGATGAATGTTGGTTACCATGCCAAATCTGGGGATCTCATGCCTCATTTTCTGCAAAAAAAAAGTGTTAGGCCCTTACCCCCACCAAACTCGACTATTTAAATCAATAATTAGCATAGCAGGCACTTAAGTTCTCCAAATAAATGCACAGAACGTGGAGGCGTCCGTTTGGGTTTCAAGGAAACCCGGTGGACTTTGGAAAAGGCTATCTTAATGAGTCATTATGTGGACAACATAATTGACTCGGCTAGGTTTGACCATGATGCATGTACAATTTAAATGGAATAAGATTTCTATTTTAAAGTGCTAGACTAGTACCTTTGAGCGGACAACTCAAGAGGGAAAGGCACAGAACCGTCGACTACACCGTTGATCGACTGGTTTTACCGCAAATATACCTTCGCCAAATTTAGGGGGTGATAGTATTGGAAGTGCGCAACCACTCATTATAAGCGTTGTTATAGGATTTGTTTTGGCACGAGTGGAGTATGATGTTGAAGATGCAATTTACAGGAATGAAACAGATTGACATGTATTTTCACGTACATAAAATAAATGATTACAATAAATGCTCAAAATTACAACGACATTGAAATAATAAAGCAGTAATGAAAGCAGTTAAATGAAAGGAAAGACATGAAGAGCCAAGTTAGTTTTTCATGATGAAATAATTAAAAGGCAAGAAATAAAGGTAATTAAAGAAATAATGAAGTCACAAATAACATGTAATGGTAAAAATCCTAAACAAATCCCCAGTAGAGTCGCCATGCTGTTGATGCCCCTTTTTTTCCTAAAGCAGAATCGGGTTCACGACATTCGGGAAGACAACTCTTTTCCCACTTTGGGAATTGGTTTTTTTAGAGTCTGAAGAGTCGCCACCTAATGATTATAGTGCATTAGGACACTTTTAGAAAAAATTAAAGATGAAAACCAGAGTTTTGGGTAAGGGCTTGAAATTATCCCGAGGGGAAGGTGTTAGGCATCCCTTAAGATCCACTAGTGTGGTTCCCGGCCATGCTATAATTGTGACTTTAGATGCAAACGTAAACAAACAAGTACAAGAAGCACAAAAGGTTGAAAGAAGTGCTGAATTTTTTAGAAAAAAGGAGCAGTTCTTTTTGTAAAAAAATGTGCAAATAGAGGAAAAGGTCAAGTACTTAGTGCAAATAATCTGAAAATCATGTGAGAAACAGAAAATGCAATATCTTCAAAGATTCAGAAAAAGTTGTTAAACTAATAAAAAAAAGAGAAAGGGGGTTCTAGGTTTATACATTACATGGATCATTCGCACAACACTGGTACTCAATTGTACGCGGAGTGTTATCGCGTAATCATCATCTCCATGTCTACCCTTCCCACCCCGTTAAGGTATTAAAGCGCAGAACGGTATCATTTACTTATCGCATGCTACTACCCGTCCCAATCCGATCAGTCCCGGGGTATTAGGACTTCTAATCCTAGAGGGGAAAGAAAGGGATGAAGGCCTTTATGGAGTTCAAAGGATAAAATTCTAGCTCGACATTCAAAACAAGCATCAAATAAAAAGGTAGAACAAACAAGCAAACAAGGCTCAAATTAACCCCAGAAGTCAAACAATCATTTAGTTTAGCATGCCTTGACAGATATTGATTTGGTCTTAGATTAAAATTGTAAGGCCCCATGAAATCCCTACTTAAAAACCCGGATCCCGTGGTGCCAAGTTAGGAGCATGTGTTAACAATTCATAAATATACTTGGCACGAAGCTTTTTGAATTGAATAATGCATTAAAAAGTCAAGAATAAGTTTCCAGAAAAATGCAAGAAATGCGGTCCAGAATGCAGCTGCAAATCAGGTATGCGGACCACATATCTTCCGCAGAGTGAGTCAGAATTTTTGTTGAAATTGAAGTCAGCTATGCGGTCGAAAATGCGGTCGCTTAATCGAAATGCGGACCGCATAGTCGTCGCATATTCTTCTTTGAATTTTGTGAGTGTCCGTTCTGCGGTGCACTTTGCGACCGCAGAACGAGAATGCGGACCGCGTTCTTACCGCAGATTGAGTTAGAATGTTTAGTTATTGGGGAGAATTTTGCAGTCCATTATGCGGACCGCATGTTTACTCTACGATAGCATTTTTGACTCAGGTCTCCAATTTTCGAATTTTTAACCCGACCTCCCTATCGATATATTCGATATTATAGCTCATTTTAAGCATATCTTCTGAGACTTTTAGAGAGAGAGAGGGGGTCCTAGAGGTGGAAAGTGTCTCCCATAAAATTCTCCTTGAGCCTTGCTAAAACATTGAAGCAAATCAAGTTAAGACACCTAAATTTTCATTCCCAAGAGGTAAGATTCATAACCTCAGCTCTTATTTCTACACTTAGATACATGGGGCCAGTAGAGAAATAATTTAAGAGTATAAGAATGATATTTTGTACATGCATATCAAACCATAGGATATTGGAAGGTAGAAAACTAAAAAGAAGGCAATTGGGTGTATAAAATGATAGAAATTTCTCACAAAAAGGGCTAAGATCACAATGCACCTTTAG
The DNA here is from genome assembly GCA_026770625.1 of Nicotiana glauca. NCBI lineage: Eukaryota > Viridiplantae > Streptophyta > Magnoliopsida > Solanales > Solanaceae > Nicotiana > Nicotiana glauca. The sequence goes on from MU774417.1 coordinate 8,359, forward strand.
TGTTTGATGATATGCTCGAACCAAGCTAGAACTTCAGTTTCGTCTCTAATTCTCGATTCAATTTGTAATTCTTACTCAATAGATCGAAGTGCTAAGAGTTCCGGAAATTGTAAAAGAGTAAGGAAAAGCTTTATTGAGGTATGTATGGCTAAAACCCCCTTTTTATTAGAAATTGAGCTCCGTTGTCATTTACGAAAGTATGATAAGAGTTGAATTGGCTAGTGTATTGATTGTTACTACGCATTAATTGATTTGCATATATCTATACATATTCGTGAAGGATTTGCCTCAATGTGAATAATGTACCAATCTTGATAATTAGATAATGATGAAAAAACAGTTATGTGTTGAAATACTTGGGCTATAAGCCAACATTGAAACAAAGAATTATTCATGCTAGCTATGTGCTCACTACCTGTGATTGCAACTTGAATTATCTTTGATATATGTGTCTATGATCACAACTTGTAAAATGAATATTGGAAAGGGAAAACGATGTGATGATGGTGGCCATGAGTGCCCAGGAATTGTTATGATATGTGTGGAATAAAGATTTGAAGGTGTTGACTAATGAGAATGGAGTAATGCCTCCAATGAGGTGACCTAGCCGATCGGGTCGTGATCGAACACCATGCCGCAAACATGGTGGTAATGTGCTGATATTGAATTTCGGATAAGGGAAATAAAATATTGATTGAAAGTAATGCCTCCAATGAGGTGACCTAGACGGTCGGGTCGTGACCGGACTCCGCTCGAGATGGCGGTGGTAATAAGAACAGTGGTGAACATGTGACAGAAATGCCCTAATCTATATCGTGGAAATTGTATGAAAGATTATATGAATTGCTTCTTTGATTTGCCCATATTATTTGCCTGTATCTGTTTGATAGTTCTTTATAGTAAAATGGTGTTTAGTTATACATACCAGTACAATTCAAATGTACTGGCGTCCCTTTTGCCGGGGGTGCTACATTCGTGTTATGATTGTAGGTGGATCTATAGCATGCACTCCAGTCCACCGGCAGTAGCACCTCATCTACTTTTCGTCAGCAGTATGGGTGGGCCCCTTTCCCCTCGTGGCCCTGCGTGGCTTATGCCGCTGTTCTTCCCGGAGTCTTATTTTTTGTATTTGTGTAAGGTATAGCCGGAGCCTTGTTGCCGTCATTTCTGTATTATTCTTCAGTTATATTTAGAGGCTCCGTAGATAGGTTGTGGGTAGTGTCGGGTATTGAAAATTAAAAATAGAAATATTGATGTTTGGAAATGATGTATATAACTTGTAATACCCTTAAAGTGGTGAAATGGTGTTGCTAATGAAATTGAAATGGAAATCGTTAATTATATGTTGATAGAATTCGATTAATGGAGTCTATCCCTTATTTAATTATGAGTTGGGTTGGGTAGTATGCATGAAACCTGCCAGGCTTGCTTGGTCGGGTTTACTCGGTTGAGCGCCGGTCGCGCTCCTCGAATTTTGGGGCGTGGAAAAAATTAAGCCGCGAGCGGACTGGTTCAACACACGCATTTAGACAGAATGTCTGCATTAGGCCACTCGGATACAGTTGCCAGGGAATGACCCAATTAATTAATTAGCCAACCCTTTGTCTATGTGTTGAAATAAAACTAGGCGTAGGATCTATTAATTTCAGGAAAAGATGAAAAGAGTTACCAGTAATTTCCGAAAAGATGCAAGTTGATTTTAGAGAAAAGAGGCATCAGTTTTAACAAAGAGAAAAGATGCTAACTGCTTTTAGAAAAGGAATTACCAGTTGTTTCAGAAAAGATATAGACTAATTTAAAAGGTTTACGAGCTTTAGGAAAGTGCAGATTGATGATGAGAAATGGTTTAGCAATTTTAGTAAAGATAGATATGAGTTTCAGCGATTGGTTCTATTTTAAAAACGAATGAGGCTATTAAGGTCGAGATTTCCTATAGGCATGCTTTCTATACGTTTGCTGATTTTAACACCACATTAATAGGAGTCTTATATACATGATGTCTATATGCAACTTTGTTATTAAGCCTTTAAACGGTTTCCTAATGACATTTGTGTATGCAGAAATGCAAGAGCCTATAGACATGATCTCTATATGTGTAATTACAGAAACATGAGTGTTAAATCCTATTAGCATGCTTTCTAGGTGATTTTGTGGTAAAAATAAGAGTTAAATCCTATAGGCATGGTCTCTATATGATTGAATCATTATTAAAGACCCTATAGGTAGGATTTCTAATTTGATAAAAATAAAATCCTAAGTCATGATTTCTACCCCTTGGATGCAAGAAAAGTAAAGACCCCTCCCATAACCTTTTACTATAATCCCCGAGTTTCATACAAAATTATTACAAACCAATGAATCAAACTAGAAATTAAAAGATACATCAAAAGCTAACAGCTAGATCCGAGCAGCCTAATTCAACCTTAATGTCTGGTAACATGCGATTGGGCTATTTTCGGGATTCAAATTTCCAAAGCCTTCTCTTTATCCAAGGTGTTTCAAAGTTCCAAGGAATCTCAGGGATTCCAGGCATTTCTTACACCCAAGATACAATTAGCATTAGAATAGTGCAGTGTGGAAGAGCCAGCTCTCAGGCATTTAAGTTCAGAGGGAGCTCAGGGTCCCAAAGCATGGCTTGAAAGAGAGGGGCAGACCTTATAGCTAAGAGTAAGTGCAAAGTGAAAGGGAATTAGGGAGCCATGATAGGTGGTGGTCATACCTAGCCACAAGGTAGGCTGGCACACCCCTGACCACTTGTTTGGTTGAACAAGTTAGGAGCAGACCTTTTGAAGGTGAGACTAAAGTCTGGATAGTGATTAGGACACTATCAGACTCAAATCCAGGGCTCAGACACATGGAGGGGAAAAGGAATGGGAATTGATTGAGTTTGGGATTCAAAGAATCCAGTTCAGGATCATAGACAACAATATTAAAGTGTTGTTATGCCCTGAACCACAACTCACACACAAAGGGTAAGGGTAAGGGAATTCATAAAGTATCAAATTCATGACAAACAACTGATTCAAATACATAATTTAAATACTGAACTATAAAGGAAAGGGGATGAGCATGTGACAATATGCTAGAAAACAAAATGGGCAGAATTAAACACATTGTTGTTGAGGCATGTAAACTAATTGAGACATACCAGTATAGAAGCAAAAGAGTGCAGAAGAAAACAAACACAGTCCACAACAGTGCAAGTATCAGAAAGAGAGAGAGTATAAGTGAAAGTGAATTGTGAACTCAAATTGTTCTGTGTTCATGTGTGTTCAAAGAGAAGGGATGAGAGTATTTATAGTGTAAAAACAGGCAGAAAATAAGGTAAGGATTGCAGTTCAGCAATAATTAGGGGAACAAGTGTCAATTAGAATTAAACAGTATCAAAGACTTCCCTTAATTAAGGAATCAAAAATCAAACGGTAACATGCAATTGCTAAACAAGGAAAGAGATCACATAGGCTGAATATGACTAATAAGGAAGTATTTCAAGCATAGTACAGGTGCGTAACAGGTAATAGAGGCTATGTTCATCAGACTCTAATCAAGGAAAGGTCTATAAGAACCCAATACCAATATAATCAAGGTAAGGGAATCAATCAACTTGAGTAGGAAAGGCAGGGGTCAAGATTTCAAGGCAAGCATTCAAATAGGTCTGAGAAGCAGGGAAATCATTACAATAAGGAAAGAATCAATCACAAGAGTGCAATCAGAATCACACAAAGAGATTTGAAGTCAGCCCATAATTAAGGGCTACTTTGAGAGGGAAATTTAATATATAAAGGAATGCATAGCCTTAGGCATGTGAGGCTAAGTTGTGGCAAAATAATAGCATGTAGCAGTAACTAAAAGGCATGATAGTCAAGTTTCAGTGCTTAACAATAGAGAAAAGATTCAGAAGCATGCAAAGAACTCAGAACCAAAAAATAGTCAAGAGAATGGAAGCACACTGCAATTTCAACGAACGAGTTGCACAAACAAAAAGAGATTGAATAGTCCCCAAAGAAACTAGGGTTTTCGAGAATCAAACGAGTTTAGAGGAGATGAGCAGTCAAACAAACAAAACAGGTTTAGAATCCCGGATAAGCCCCAAAATTAGGGTTTTCACTCATGCTAAATCAGATATAGGAGAGGGTAAATCAAGTGAATAACAAACAGAAACTCAGACAAGATCCCAAAATTAGGGCTTTTAACATGCTAATTCAGATAAAAATAAGGTGAATCAAACCACCACTAACAAACAGACCACGAAACTCAAACAAAATCCCCAAGAAAATTAGGGTTTTCAACATGCGAGTTCAGATAGAAGATAATACAAACAAACACAGTAAAAACATGTCGAGATTCAAAGAAGAGATGTTCGAGATAAAATAACATGAAACCCTAGTTGAGGAAAATAGAGTTTCTGAAAGCAAACATTAAATAATATTTGAGAAAAATGCATAGAAGGTTCACACACACTTAGATTCAGAACAGATCTAAAATAAATCGAAGGAACCTCAGAGATTAGGGTTTCGTAAGAAACCCAAGAGACGAGATAGTCTTTGGAAACCATTGATCTGAGCAGAGAAGTCGAAGATCGAACTCGAATGGCCATGGCTGGCCGGACAGAGGTTGAAGATTACCGGACAAAATCCATCGAGCAAAGCTTGGTCGAGACCTTTTCAAGATCTGGTCATAGGACCTTAGAGATGAGACCATAGAAGCCATGGGAGGCCGGTGTAGGGCTCCGATGAGTCTGGGGAGCCATGGATTAGGGTTTCGATGGGAGGTGGCGGCTAGGGTTTTAAGAGAGCTCGAGAGACAAGAGCGTTTGAGGGTGGCGGATTGGGAAAATGAGAAAGGGCTAGGCTGTTGTGTGAAATTAAGAAGGTAAGAAATAACGGTGACTGTTGATCTAAATGATCAACGACCGAGATTCAAAAGGGATATGGGTTGGGTCGGTTCAACATGTACTGGGTCGAGTAGGCATGTCAATTGGGTTGGGTAATTGGGTTTTAAATTGAGGCTGAAATGGGGTGCCAAATTGGCTAAAATTGAAATGCAATAAGGCCAAATCGTGAATAGCTAATTTTCTCCTTTTAATTTTATAAAAATAGTAATAATAATTTTAAAAACAAATTAAATATACTCGGTAAATAAGTATTATATAAGTATTAATTAAAAAATGCTGGGACTAATTTTATAAACATAAAATGTCATAACTTATGAGATAGGCTATAATTGCAATTATATGTAATTTATCTTTAAAATACCAAAAAAATTTGTAAAAAATATGCAAAAATTAATTTAATTATATTTTGGTGTAAATGTGAAAATAAATAAACTATTCACCAAAAATGATAATTTTAGAAGTAATTATTGGATTTTGTTGTGTAAAACAGGCAATAAATTGGTTTAAAAAATCATTAAAAATGTCAAAACTCTTGGATGTGCTTATATATGCACCAATATGCTATTTTGGAAATATTTGGGTATAAAAATACTTAGGAAAAAATTGGGTATCAACACAAGCTCCGACCACCCTGCCATAGTCATACTTGTGACTGAAAAGTTTATGGAGTCCTCCGTTCCTTATGAGTCTTGTATAACCACTCCCACTCTCTCTACTGAAATCACACCTCACCCAAATTCTCCATCTATTTCCATTTTATAAATCTATAAAAGTGTTGATCCATCCTCTCTATCCTCTGAGATACCCATTAATCAGGAAATAAGTGGAGAACAAAGTCATGAGTGTGCAAAGGGTTCCGCCATTGTTATTGCAGATTCCATGGTGGCAGTAGTGCCGATTGAGAAAGAAAATGTTGTATCCATCTTCTTGGTATCTGCTGACGGTGTCCTTCAAGAGGTAATTACTCAGGAAAACGAGGAACATGGTAGGAGGGAAAATGGAGCTATAGTGCTAGTTGGGGATATTGCACTGGCAGAAACGACCGGGCTCTCATATGAGGAACCTGGTCCCTCTATGGAGGACCCATGTTAGGGCTATCATTCCTAGGACAGTTCTATCCCTGTATTCAATGTTGTGCCTCTGGACATTTAAGTTCCTGAGATGAGGTCCCATGATGAAGAGGATCAAGATGTGTTCATAGTTAAGCAGAAGGTTATGTCCACTCTTGAGTCTTCAACCAAACGACCTACTACCAGGCTTCAAGCTAAGGCGGCTTACGATTTTTCCCTTCAAAAAAGCAGGAAAAGTAGTAAGAAAAAAATGAGAAAGTTGGTGAAAGATACTATACCCGTAAGTGATGAGGCGATCTCTCTAGTAGAGGTGGAAGAAAAAATACCAAATGAACCTGGTTCACTGGTTAGACGGTCTCAGAAAAAGAAAAAGCCTGCTTCAATAGAAAAGGGGTCACCTTCTGGCTCTAAATTGAAGGAGGTTGTGAGTGAGTTCTCGATGTTTGATAAAGATATGCTACTCAAATCCAAGGGAAAAGGAAAATTACGTAGTGAGAAGTCCAAAAAATACAAGTGTGAAATTGTTCAAGAACCTGGTTTTGTGAAGAGGTTAAGGAGTGAATTCAGTCTTGGCTCAGAGCACCTGAGGCACCAAAAAGTTCTGCTAGGTCGTACGTTTGACTCCGCAATCTCTGAGATGGCTGGTATGCGACAGATTCTTGAAATGGTTGAGTTTCAACGATGGGGGAATCTATTTCAAATTGATGGCCCTAAGGCTTATGAGGTTTAGGTGCAAAGCTTCTTTGCTAGCCTTTTTCCCATTGAGACCGACCACGTCTGTGCTTTGGTGAATTGAGTAGATATTGTGTTTGATATAAAGTTGCTTGGTGAAATTCTTAAAGTTCCTCTAGCCGTTGTGTCCAGTGTAAAGGATGTCTGTCAATTTATCTTAAGAAATGCCGTGGTAAAGGACAATGCAAACAAGAAGGGAGGCCGGATCCATAAGAAGGTGTTACTCCCTGTCTATCAACTGCCTTTTGAATTAGTCAACAAAGTTCTATTGCCTCGAGTTGAGAGGAGGTCTGTGACCTCTAAGTCTGACCTGTTCTCGATGGAGCAACTGAATAGCTTTAATCCTGTAAGTCTGCTGCTATTATGTTTGAGCACATGCAAAAGGTGGCCATCTTCAAAGATGGCAATCATGGCCTTCCCTACGGGTTTTTGCTTACAAGAGTGTTTAATTTATTTAAGGTGCCATTGGGGCAAGGCAAGGTGGGGACTAAGAAGCAGACTTTCTCACATACGACATTGGAAAAATGCGAGTGCCTAGAGAAGAATTAGGGAGTAGGAAGTACATCAACCGTCTCATAGCTGATTAATGCTCAGAATAGTGCAATTGAGGAGATTTGTCAATTGAAGGCTAGGAATGCTATCCTAGAAGGTTAGAAAGCCTAAGGGGTTCCGGCGTCAAATGATGAAGTAGCTCGTTTGGCAAAGGAGAATGCTGATCTCAGGGCGCAAGTAGAGAACCTGAAAGTTGAACTGCTTAATGAGCAAAAGTCATCCAATGCCCGAATAGACCTTGTTCTCCAAACACTTGTTGCAGCCTCCAAGCCCTCTACTCCTAGTGCCCCCTAAGTAACCCTTTAGTGACCAGATTCTGGAAATGTTCTTTAAGTTTTTTTGGTAGATGTTTTGTTTTTTTTATGCGGTTGGGATGAAACACAACTGCTCCGTTTTAACAGTCCAATGTTGCCTTCTACTTTTTAAGCAAAGTGGAAATTAAAAATTTATCAATATAAATTCTATCCTCTTTTATTATATCATTGCTTTACTTCTATGTTTCTATTCTCTATCATGTTTGTGTGCACATATGTGGCATGTGTTAGCTTGGACTTCTTTATGTTGTTCTTCTGTTTGTGTCTTTCTTAATGATGCCAAAAGGGAAAAAATAAAAATAATAGTAATAATAGTATAAATATAGCCATAAAGTCAGGGGAACACATGTAAGAAAGGAAAGGGCATAAATTCAGGGGGAACTTGTGTTCTTCTGTTATTTATTCTGGTTCTCTTAGCTCTAAATCCACGTTATCATTGTTAAGTTTGTAATCATAGAAAAGGGGGAAAGTGATAGGTTTTCAATGTCTTTGCCTTATGTTTTGATGATCTAATAAACTTAATGTCAAGGACCAGATAGGAAACCTGACTCACTTGGAACTACACTACATTTATCGGATTCCAGCTAAATGTGAGCTGCTATAACTTTAGGAGCTAGGAAACTAAACAAGGAACTGATACCCTTGTGGTTCCCTCATAGCAGTACAAAGTCAATTGGACACATCTAGAAATGAAGTGACTGCTTGCACTGTTTCTGCTGCATTGCATTATTTCCAGTGCCGACTCATTCATTGACCAACTAAAGTGCTCACATCATTTCAAGTGATGTGATAAAGGTGTACCAACATGAGTTTATATTGAAAAATTACTTGAATGTTTCAGTTTCTAATTCAAGCTTTTAGCAAAAAATAGAAAAATCAATTCTCACAAGCTTGAAGAACAAAGTTGAACGCAACTGCGGACCAGTTCCTAAAGTTATCATGTTGTAGTCCTTATTTGAGTTGTACCTTTGTGATTGTACTTAGTGTATCTCCTAATTTTCTTAGCTAGAAGCATTGATTAGGAATCCTATTGTAAAATCCGTAAACTCTTTGAGTTTATGTTGTGACTAGGTTTAGTCATAAGCAAAAGCCTTTGTAACTGTAGAGTGACAAAGTGACTAAGTGGTGAGAGAATCACAAGTTAGTAAAAGTGTTTGTAACTTGGGAGTCACAAAGTGGCTTATGGTAAGAGTACCACAAGTTAGAGTTAAATTCTTTATAATGGAGTCACTACAAAGGCTTGTAATAGGTTTTTACAAGTTAGTGAAGTTGAAAGCCTACATGTGTAGGTCATGATTTTTTTGATCCCCTTGTGTGGGATTTTTCCACGTACAAATCCCTTGCCTCATTTACGTACAGTTTTATTAGCATTATCAATAGAATCTCGTAGAGGACCAGGTACTCTACGATTTGGTGGACTCATACAAACTAACACTTTCTCTTGGTAGCAGTGTATTGATAGTTTTATCTTCCAGTGCGAGATCTGTTAGACTTGCTTATCCATTTCCTTGTAGTGGCCGAGAGTCTGTATTACCCATAGTTGAGCAAGTTGCAGGAACTTTCATATTGTACCACTGAGATACATGGACTAGCGGTGCACTGGTTTCCACAGCGCATATGAAGAATTTTTGGACTTCGAAGTGTAAGGCATTACTACTATTGGAATCTACGAGCAAGTTTTTCCCATATGTATCTTCTTACTCTATAATTAAAGTATGGGATCCCGGACGACAGTGGTGTGTAAATTCTTATGATAGTGAAATAATTGAAAATATAATGATTGGCTTAGAGATAAGTGATATATAGAAACGTGACATTGCTGATTCGCAAGTGGAAGGATCAGAACTTTCTTGGTTTGTCTTGCACTCACCAACACATGCCTTGATATGGGTAACAGCTGAACCTTTGAGGTCATTTCCCCCCATTTCAGATCCTATGACCACCTCACACCAAATGCTTGGTTCCCCACATGTCTTCTATAATACTCTTGGGTATTCTATTCATTTTGTATTTGCACAAGACTTGAATAGTTGTTCTTTAACCATGAACAAAATAGAACAAAGACATACTAGGGCTAATGATGAACAACGAGCTAGCCAGACATCCTTATTCATTCGACACATTAGAGAACGTATTGCTTCCAAGTATGTGGTCCAGATAGTGGATCAGTTTTGTGTGAAGAAGGTCAAAGAGGATTCAAGCATAATAGAGCTTTGAAATAGCTTTTATGTGGAAACTACACAATACCTGAGGGAATGATAATATGGAAGAGGCAATGAGATTAAATGGTATAATGTCAAGAATTGTCATGTATATGATGCTTATTTTGTTGAAACTTATGAAATGTGATGACGCTGAGTGGGTGTTGACAAACATCTCTAACAAGGGGCGTCTTCCAAGAGGTAATGTACAATACCATTCTTTATGTCTGTTACTGAACAGAAAATATCCTGATGGCTCTAAAGGTTACTACGGAAAGGATATTAAGGTGTTTAAGGCAAATTGATGGGTTGCTGATCACATTACATGGATTACTTTTGTGGGAATTTGCTTCTAGAAAGTTTGCCTTGATTCAATCATTTCGCTTTTTGCTAACCGCTTCGCGAAGAGGGTAAGAACGATCATGTCAATAGGCAGGGAAGTTTAGGATGACACTCAAGTTGATAACACTGCTAATGTTCGAGAGCCATAGAAGACATGGTTTAAATTTGTTTGCTAAAGGTGCGTAGTATCCTATATTTTCCTTTAGGCGTAATGAATGCCATAGTATTGATATTGTTGGTTGGGAGCTCGTGAGTATCCTTGTTCTTGACTAGAAATTTGAGGACAAGGTTCTTATTAAGGGCAAGAGTATTATTGTGAATAAATCCCATCCCAGTAAGGATATCAATACGCAAATAACTATTAGGCTGAGAAGAGATATTGGGTCGAGAACAAGCAATATAGCTAGGCTAATTTGGGATCCGTCTTGAATAATGAGCCCTAGAACAATTCTATTCAAAGAGTAGTGGTCGGTAATTTTGGGGATTATGCAAATTGTTATCTGGGAAACTTCTCTCTCTCCGGTCTCTCCCTCCCGTGTCTATTCTGTCTGTGGATCTGTATCCTCATCTCCTTTCTTTCTCTTACTATTTCCTTAGTTTATGACTATATCCTTTCTATTTTAATTATTTTATTTGGAAGTTTAATCAAGGCATCATTTTCATAACATTCATGCTTTCATTGTTCGTACTCTAACAACAATGGTAGTATTAGATCGATTTAGTGGTGGAAACCCAGATGGTTGGATTGTTCAGGATGAGTTGTACTTCACCTACCTTGGCTTTTTTGAGAAGGACTGGTAACCTCTTCCTTACCACTACCTTGATGGCGCAGCTCTTGATTGGTTTGATTGACTATTTTGAAATAAGATATTTTTATTGGAATCATTTTAAGGAGAAATTGAGGTTGTGTTTTTGCACCCGAGCTAGAGAAGCACCTGGCGTGTGCTTAGCCATTCACCAACAACATATGCTAGTGGTGGATTTACAAGCACGAGCTACGGCTATTCCATCGTAGTGCAAGATTAACATCTCATCCTTGGTTCAATATCGGAAGAAGCACTCGGACAAGAATAACTTGAACCTGGCATACGAGGTGTTTGAGGAAATGTCGGGCACTATTCGAGATAATGAAGCAGTTGTTGAAACTAGTGAATTACCAAAAAAGCATATTGATGTCGCTTCCACGTACAATTTCGCTATTGGTATTCATATTGGAGTTGAACCTCTTAAAAACATCGAAATATTACATGAGCTACAAGCTAGTAATGCACTGCTAACTAAGAAAGAAGAATTCTTAGATAAAGACCAGATGTTCAATGAAATGCCATATAATTATGGTTTTACGGTACTAGATATTGTATATGACTTGGAATATGGCAACTCAGAGGTAGACTAGGTGCTTCATCTAAACCCAAGCAAACCATTAACAAGAACTATGTCTCTCCAACTGATGCGACAACCAATTTTTTGGTACCTTTTACTAGCAGAGAGGATGTAGTGCCGAAAGTGATTGCGAGCCCTTCTCAAGTCACACGTCCATTTGAAAATGTCATATTGCTTCACATTCACAGGATTCCATGTCGGCGGAATTTTTTTGATAAGAAGTTCATGATGGCTAATGAGGTCTCAGATATTGAGCGGTATGTTCCTAACAAAATGTTTTTGCTGGTTATGGAAAAATAGCCTTGGATGAAGAGTTTGTGTTAATAATTAAGCAACCATCACTGTGTGATTTTCTACTTGAAGTTTTAAGTTGTATAGTACTAAATGGCTATTCCACTTTACCTTATGGCAGTAAGAAGATTATATTTAAATGGACGAAAAACTTTCTATGTTTGGTGATGTTATCATGTTTGATTTCTCTTGGTAGTAGTGAATTGGTAGTCTCATCTTCCAGTGCGAGATCTGTTAGACTTGCTTATCCATTTCCTTGTGGTGACTGAGAGTCTGTGTACCTATAGTGAGCAAGTTGCTGAAACATTCATATTGGGAGATCATGATTCATGGACTGGCGGTGCACTGACTTCCACAGCGCATATGAAGAATTTCTGGACTTCGAAGTGTAAGGCATTATTACTACTGGAATCTACTAGACAGTTTTTCCCATATGCATCTTCTAAGTCTATAATTAAAGTATGGGATCCTAGATGACAGTGGTGTGTGAATTCTTATGACAATGAAATAATTGAAAATATAATTATTGGCTCAGAGATAAGTGATATATTAATAAATAAATATGACAATTCTGATTCACAAGTGGAAGGATCAGAACTTTTTTTGTTTGGCCTGCACTCACCAATACATGCCTTGACATGGGTAACAACCAAACCTTTAAGGTCATTTCCCCCCATAGCAGATCCTATGACCACCTCACACCAAATTCTTGGTTCCCTATATTTCTTCTATAATACTCTTGGGGTATTCTATTTAATTTGTATTTGCACAAGACTTGAATAGTTGTTCTTCAACCATGAACAAAATAGAACAAAGACATACTAGTGCTAATGATGAACAACGAGCTTGCCAGACATCCTTATTCATTCGACACATTAGAGAACGTATTGCTTCCAAGTATGTGGTCTAGGTAGTGGATCAGTTTTGAGTGAAGAAGGTCAAAGAGGATTCAAGCATAATAGAGCTTTGAAATGGCTTTTATGTGGAAATTACACAATACCTGAGGGTAAGGGCAACTAGAACTACATGTCATCATATTGTCTCTTATAATATCCATATTCTTAGGCTTTGCAAGAATGATAATATGGAAGAGGCACTCATTTTGAAGAAAGAAATGAGATTAAATGGTATAATGTCAAGAATTGTCATGTATATGATGCTTATTTTGTTGAAACTTATGAAATGTGATGATGCTGAGTGGGTGTTGACAAACATCTCTAACAAGGGGCATGTTCCAAAAGAGGTGATGTACAATACCATCCTTGATGGCCATTACTCAATAGAAAATATCCTGATGGCTCTAAAGGTTAATAAGAAAAGGATATTAAGGTGTTTGAGGCAAATTGATGGGTTTCTAATCGCATTACATGGGTTGATTTTGTGGGAATTTTCTTATGGAAAATTTGCCTTGATTCAATCATTTTGCTTTCAGCTAACTGCTTTGCGAAGAGGGAAAGCACGATCATGTCAATACAAAGGGTGGGTTAGGGTAGAACCAGAGTTGATAACACTGCTAATGTTCGAAAGCCACTAAGTACATGGTTTAAATTGGTTCACTATAGGTGTGATGGATCCTATATTTTCCTTTATGCGTAATGAATGACTTAGTATTGGTATTGTTGGTTGGGAGCTCGTGAGTATCCTTGTTCTTGACTTGAACCTTTGGACAAGGTTCTTATTGATGACGGGAGTATTGTTATGAATAAACCCCAGCCCAGTAAGGATATCAACACACATATACCTATCGTGGTGAGAAGAGCTATTGGGCCGATAACAAGCAATATGGCTAGGCTAATTTGGGATCCGAGTTAAGTAATGAGCCCAAGAAGAATTCTATCAGAAAGAGTAATGGTTGGTAATTTTGGGGGATTATGTGAATTGTTATCTCGGAAACTTCTGTCCCTTCGGTCTCTCCATACCTCATCTATTCTCTCTGTGGCTTTGTCTCCTCATCTCCTTTCTTTCACTAACTATTTCCTTAGTTTATGACTATATCCTTTCTATTTTAATCAGTTAATTTAGAAATTTAATCAAGGCATTATTTGTTGAGTTCATAACATTGGTGCTTTCATCGTTCGTACTCCAACAAAAATGGTAGTATTAGATCAATTTAGTGGTGGAAACCCATAGGGTTGGATTGTTCGGGCTGAGTTGTACTTCACCTACCTTGGCTTTTTCGCGAAGGACTAGTTATCTCTTCCTTACCACTACCTTGATGGCGCAGATCTTGCTTGGTTTGGTCAGCTGTTTTGAAATAAGCAATATTTTATTGAATCATTTTAAGGAGAAATTGAAGCTGCATTTTCGCACCTGAGCTAGACAAGCACCTGGCGGGTACTTATCCATTCACTAGCAGCGCATGCCAGTGACATACTAGCACGAGCTGTGGCCATTACATCGTGGTACGAGTTTAACACCTCATCCTCGCCTCAGTATCAGAAGAAGCACTCGGACAAGAACAGCTTGAACCTGGCATACTAGGTGTTTGAGGAAATGCCAGGCACCATTCGAGCTAATGAACCAGTTGTTGAAACTAATGAGTTACCAAAAAAGCATATTGATGTCGCTTCCACGTACAATGTCGCTACTGGTAGTCATATTGAAGTTGAACCTCTTAAAAATATGGAAATATCACATGAGCTACAAGCTAGTAATGTACTGCTATCTAAGAAAGAAGAATTCTTAGATGAAGACCATGTGTTCAATGAAATGCCACATAATTGCGGTTCTATGGTACTAGCTATTGTATATGACTTAGAATATGGCAAATCAGAGGTAGACAAGGTGCTTGATGGAAACCCTAAGCGAAACATTAACAAGAACTATGTCTCTCCAATTGATGCGACAAACAATTGTTTGGTACCTTTTACTAGTGGAGAGGATATAGCGGCAAAAGTGATTGCGAGCCTTTCTCAAGTCATACATCCATTTGAAAATTTCATATTGCTTCACATTCATAGGAGTCCATGTCTGTGGAATTCTTTTGATAAGAAGTTCATGATGGCTAATGAGGTCTCAGGTATTGAGTGGTATGTTCCTACGAAATTTTGTTAGTTGGTTATGAAAAAATAGCTTGGAATGAAGAGTTTGCATTAATAATTAAGCAACTATCACTGTGTGATTTTCGACTTGAAGTTTTGATTTTTGTAGTACTAAATGGCTATGCCACTTTACCTTATGGCAGTAAGGAGACAATTTTGATGGACGCATAACTTTCTATGTTTGGTGATGTTATCATGGAATCATGTTTGCTTTCTCTAGGTTGCAGTGAATTGGTAGTCTCATCTTCCGATGCAAGATATATTAGACTTGCTTATCCATTTCCTTGTGATGGCCGAGAGTGTAGTACCCATAGTTGAGAAAGTTTCTAGAACTTTTATATTGGGGGACCGCGATCCGTGTACTGGCAGTGCACTAGTTTCCACAACGCATATGAAGAGTTTTTGGACTTCGAAGTGTAAGGCATTACAACTACTGGAATCTACTAGCAAGTTTTTCTCATATGAATCTTCTTACTCTATCATTAAAGAATGGGATCCCGGACGACAGTGGTATGTGAATTGATATGACAGTGAAATAATTGAAAATATAATTATTGGCTTAGAGATAAGTGATATATGGATGAAGATATGTGACAATGCTGATTCACAAGTGAAATGATCAGAACTTTCTTTGTTTGGCATGCACTCACCAACACATGCCTTGACATGGGTAACAATTGAACTTTTGAGGTCATTTTCCCCCATTGCAAACCGTGTGACCACCTCACACCAAAAGCTTGGTTCCTCACATGTCTTCTATAATAATCTTGGGTATTCTATTCATTTTGTATTTGCACAAGACTTGAATAGTTGTTCTTCAACCATGAACAAAATAGAAAAAAGACATACTAGTGCTAATGATGAACAATGAGCTAGCCATACATCCTTATTCATTCGACACATTAGATAAAGTATTGCTTCCAAGTATGTGGTCCAGGTAGTTGATATGTTTTGTGTGAAGAAGGTCAAATAGGATTCAAGCATAGTAGAGCTTTGAAATGGCTTTTATGTGGAAACTACACAATACCTAAAGGTAAGGGCAACTACAACTACATGTCATCATATTTTCTCTTATAATATCCGTTGTCACACCTCATTTTTCTTACCCCCGAAAAGAGTATAAGGGTGTTTTTCTAATTAAAGTGATAGTCAAAATGAGATTATTTATTCTTATTCAGATTCACAACTTGGGATAATTTATGGTGCCCCAAGTCACCGGTTTAAATTTCAAATCGAGGAAAGATTTGACTCTGTTTATGTCTGCGAAGAAATCCGGGTATAAAATTTTATTAATCCGGGAGAAGGTATTAGGCACTCCCGAGTTCCGTGGTTCTAGCACGGTCGCTTTAATCATACTTGGATCAATCAAATTATCTAATTACTCATTTTAGAACCTATGTGCTTTTGCCTCTTTTAATTAAAACATTATTTTGGAATGGGTCACGCGTACGTGTACCCATTTGTTTGGCACGTCGCAAATCATATCATGCGAACGTGTCCACAATTAGTGATGCTTTAATATTATTAAGAAAGTTGATTCGAAGTTGCGCGAATGTATACTCTGATTTTATTTTTAAGAATCGTAATTATGTCACGTGAGCATGTCCATAACCACGATAGTATATTAAACGTACCTAAAGCAAACTACGAACATTTGTCATTTTTATATCTAGGTTATTAATAATATGAGGGCCATGAATGAATAACTTGTGGATGGCCCACCTCGGACTAGATTTAATTAGATTCAATTAGTGGCCTATTAGGACAATTGTTAAGCAAAATTTGACCGAAGTTGCGCGAATGCATACTCCGAATTGGTTTTTAGAATTGTAATTATGTCACGCGAACGTGTACGCAATCACAATTATATTTTAAATGGCCCTAAAGGATTTTCTACGATTTTTCAACATTAATGTCTACTTAGTATTTGTGAGGGACATAGGCTATTTGATTAAAACGACACACCCCAATTTTTAGTAAAAGACAATACTTGATTGAAATAAATTACGAAGTTCATTAAGGCAAATCGGATCATCAACGATGGAGCCAGGGATACATGCCAATCTTTGCATTGTATTTGGGCCAATTATAAACCCAAATCATGTATAGGAATAGTAGAACAAACAAGGACAAAGGAGAGGGGGCTTGACCCATGCTCAGATGAGCATTGGGCCCAATTTAGCCCAAAAATGAAACCGGCAGGGGGTCGATGAGCTGCAAGCGAGCCACATGATATGTACCAAGGTTGAAGACCTCTAGGCCCGATATTTGACCCAAGATCCAAAGAGAACTAGATCTGATAGATTTGGACCTTGCATTGGACGAACTGACCCAACAGGCCCAAGACATGCCTCCTCCTACTTTTTGCCTTAGGCACATGCATACAGTGCTAAATGTGGAAATTAATTTGCTGAAATCAATCATTGGCCACATTCTCTTGAACATTAAAATTAATACTAACTGTTATTGAATTCATAGAACAAATCTAACAACAAGGGTAATCTACACATCTGAATCAAGTATTGTAATGGTGCATGACTCCTAAGCTCATTCATATGTTTAAAACCAAAGCTTAAAATAACATAATCATGATGCAAGATGAACTTAACATCACTACCAACATGAAACAATTTAACCAAAGTCCAACAAATGTGCTACTCGTCTGAGTTAAAACCCATGCTGTAACAGTCCAACCCCAAATCCATGATAGAAAAAGTTCAATCCAGTCAAAAACCAAAATGACAAAATTAAAGTCCCAATAAAACCCTTAAAATGTGATCTTGGCAGTATGATTGATTGCTATAAAATTACATGTAAATCTAATTTAGTAAGAAAAAATAGAAATAAACTTTGAAAAACATAAATTAATCTTCAATCATCTAATCATTCACCCATAAATATCCAAACCAACTACATGGCTTCAAACTTGGATTTCACATGTTTAACAGGGTCCAAGAAGTACCTGAGAATAGAAATTAAAACAAGAGAAGATAAGGAAATCAGCAGCAATAGAACAGTGCAAACCAACAAATCAACAACAGCAAATTCGATTTCCTTAAGCCATTTTCAAACCCAGATCAACCAAGAGGTCCTTGAGGAGTTAAAATGACTCTTGTAGTGTACTCCAAAATGTAATTCCAAATAGTTTTTAACCAAGACTAATGGAGAGAGTTTTTAGTTTTTTTTAGGGTGTGAGTATGTGTAAAGGGTGAGGGGAAGGCCTTATTTATATAGCAAAAATCTGTTATGTGCCTTCCAAGGCAAGGCAATGGAATTTCCCGAAAATACCCCTCACAGGGCATCTTTTCTTAATAGAAAATGGACAACTGTCCCTTTCTCATTGGTTTTAGCACTTTAGCTAACCAAATGATGCCAATTGCCCTTGTTATAGAATAATCTGACATTTCTCTAAATAGATAAACCCTAAATTACCCTTCCAAAGTCTGTTTATTACAACCCCTGCCTAAAATTTCCTTGTGCACTTAGGTCCGTAGGGTTCCTAGTTATGGACAAATCAAGACTAACATCCTAAGGCCAAAATTATTATACACAGAAAGATCAAAGAAAAAGCCATTGAGCAAATAAACTTTAAGCAAGAAATGAACTTAAATTGCATGAACAGAATCTTAGCATGAAATCAAAAATGCAATTCATTAAACCTACGCCTAAGCAGATTAACAGTAGAATCAACTGAAAAACCATAGAATCAATTGAAAAACCAACTTCAACTTAAATTAACATGATTTAATTGTTCTAAATGCCTCAGATTAATTTAATTGAGACGACTGATTGAAATCTCAATAAACTAGTAATTAAAACCAATAAAATTGAAACCTAAAAATAAAAACAACTAACTAAGGGAAAGAATAGAAGAACAGAAATGACCTAAAACTAACAAAGCATGATTCTAAAAAAAGGAAAATAACCCTAATCATGTGGGGAAAACCTAAAGAAGGGAAGATGAATAAGATTTTCATAGGGAGCAGAGATTTACCTGAGAAAAATGAAAGGGTTTGAATTCCATTGGATCGATGCAAAAGGCCCCAAACTATCCCGAAATGAACCAAAATTGAGGCTAATTAATTGTTCTTGCCAAGAACAACTAATTAGCCTGTATTTCCGGCTAGTTCGAGGCTTGAAACCAAATAAGTTGGGATTTCTGAGTTGTTCTAGATTTATGATTTGGGGTTTTTGACAGGGTTATTTGGGAAATCGATGATGAAATAGTGATGATGGAAGGTCAAGGATGATGGGGTTCGATTTTGGAGTAATTTAGGGAAGTTAGGGTTTTTACAGGATTTTTCGATCTAAAATTTAAGAAAATCTAAAGGGATTCGAGGGGAGCTAGTCAAAGATTGATAAAGGGGAGGTCATAAGGATTTTGTGGTATAAAGATGGGGGTGATTGGAGCATCGTCGCCGGCAAAGGCGATTTTCGGCGGGCGGTTTGTGGCGGAGGCGGCGATGGCATGCTAGGGCGGCGTCTTTAGGGTTTTGAGAGATGGGGGG
>MU774417.1:28909-60512 GCA_026770625.1 Nicotiana glauca
GTTGAGGAGAAGACTGAGGAGGTTGACAGGTGTATGGGGGGGGGGGGCGTTTGGACACTCTTATAGTAAGTGACCATCTAGTTCCGAGCCGTTGGATGATTGAAATCCAACGGCTATGATTAAACCCAATAAAACGGGATCGTTTGGCTTTAGGCGGGGCTGGATCGGGTATGGGGTGGCGTTTGGGCCGGATCTGGGATGGGTATGGGGTAGAATTATCACTTGGGCTGGCTTAATTGACCCAAAAATTAGCCTTTTCTTTATTTTCTTTTCTTTTTCTTTTCCTTTTCAAATTAACTTAAATCCTAAATTAACTTTTAAACTAAATTTATTTACCAAATTAAGCTAATTACTTGTCATAGTATTTATAAAAAATAATTAACTCCTAAATTAAAAGAAGAGCCATAAAATTTAAAAATGCAAAGTGAGTTATTTTTGTGATTTTTTGCAGTTTATAAAACAACTAATTAACCTAAAAATATAAAATAAATCCTAAATGCAAATGCATAGTATTTTTTTGTATTTTCATGATTTAAATAAAAATTAAACATGCACAAAAAATGTAAATAATTAAGAAAAATTTCACATAATTCCTAAAATGGCAAACAATTAAAAAGAAAAATCTAATTCCTTGGGATTCTGTAGGAGTATTTCATATAGGGCACAGTTGCCCCTCTTTGCTCGAAAATACAAAGAGTTTTTTGTGCAAAGATAAAGTGAGCGGATAGGAGCAATTTTTGCCCGTTGAACACTCCGTGGAAAGCATTTTTGAAAGATTTAACTGCGCCTTGCTTCCGAGGTTGCCTACATATCCTTGGCTATAAAGGAATCATATCAATGTAGTTTGGGAAGTTTCGGTAGTTGAAACTACTAGGAAGCTGTGATTTCACTGTTGTTGTTGCTGCTGCTACTGCTCACTGAACTCCTTATTACACTGAGACAAAATAAAAGAAGCTAGACTAAACTATGATCTACGAATTACAAAAAACCTATCTACACTTCTTCAAACTTAATCTTGCAGTTTTTTCTGCCCTGTTGACTTGTACTTTCCAGGTGAACTTCCTTTGTTACTGCCTTGAATTGTATTCTGCTGTGCTTTCCCTTTGTTCTCCTGGTAGGCGCCTGATAGCTGAATTTGAACCGTCTTCCTTTGAACATTGCTACTTTCCCTTTGTTCTCTAGGTGGGCTCCTAATTGCTGTCTTCCTTTGAACATTACTGCTTTCCCTTTGTTCTCCAGGTGGGCTCTTTATTTCCAACACTTGCACTGCTTTCCCTTGAGACTTGAACTGTTTCCCTTTATTCTCTAGGTGGGCTCCTGATTGCTGTCTTCTTTTGAACATTGCTGCCTTCCCTTTGTTCTCTAGGTGGGCTACTAATTGATGTCTTCCTTTGAACATTGCTGCTTTCCCTTTGTTCTCTAGGTGGGCTCCTGATTTCCAACACTTGAACTGCTTTACCTTGAGACTTGAACTGTTTCCCTTTGTTCTCCAGGTGGGCTCCTGATTGCTGTCTTCCTTTGAACATTGCTGCCTTCTCTTTGTTCTCCAGGTGGGCTCCTGATTGCTGTCTTCCTTTGAACATTGCTGCTTCCCTTTGTTCTCCAGGTGGGCTCCTGATTGCTGTCTTCCTTTGAACATTGCTATTTTCCCTTTGTTCTCCAGGTGGGCTCATGATTTCTAACACTTGAACTACTTTCCCTTGAAACTTGAACTGCTTCCCTTATTTTCCAGGTGGGCTCCTTATTTCCAACACTTGCACTGCTTTTCCTCGACACTTGAACCACTTCCCTTTGTTCTTCAGGTAGGCTCCTGATTTCCAACATTTGAATTGCTTCTCCCTTTGTTCTCTAGGTAGGCTCCTGATTACCGACACTTGAAATGCTTCTCCCTGTGTTCTCCAGGTGGGCTCCTAACTTCCAAAACTTGAATTGCTTTTCCCTTTGTTCTCCAGGTGGGATTCTGATTACCGAGCTTGAACTACTTCCTCTTGCGATTGGTTTTCCTTTGAACTATCCTCCCTTGTTTCCCCAGGTGGGTGCTTGATTGCTTGAACCTTAACTTTTTTTTATCCTTGAAGCTCGTGTTGTTCTCCCTTGCTTTCCAGGTGGATGCATGATTACAACAGAATAACCACAACAAAGGAAATTTCCTGCCCCAGTTTGGTAGCTGGGCATATCGGTGAGTGTTAATTGAATCATGTTACCAAATATCTCTAAGAATTTTCAAGCTAGATCCCAATAACAGTTTTAAAGCTAAATTATATTTTCTAAAGGTATGACTTCCGCTAAATCTTGTTATCTATGAAGGTCTAAAAACTACATCCCATTATCCAGGAGGGTCCTGAAAATCAAAATCAAGTCTCATCTTAAGAGTGACAACTTTAAGGCTAAATTATACTTTCCTACGGCAGAACTTACGCTAAATCTTGTTATGTAATGGAGGTCCTAAAGCTAAATCCCATTATTCAGGAGGGTCCTGAAAATTTCGAATTGAACCCTATCCTAAGAAATGAAAACTTCAAAGCCAACGTTATATTTCCTTGGGGTAAAACTTATGCTAGATCTTGTTACTCATGAATGTTTTAAATTTTAAACTAGTTCCTATTGTCCAGGAGGGTCTTGAGAATTTACGATCGAACCTATCTGGTACTTGCTTTTCTTTACGGAGGGTTTCTCCGAAGCAAACAAAATTTTCTGCCCCTGTTTCAAATCAAAGAAAAATCTTATCAGTTTAAAAATATGGTGGTTAGTTTGTGCCATTCTTGCTGAAGGTGGCTCTTCCGTTGCCGTGCTTTGCTTTGACTGGTTGCCTTGAACTGGCCAAGAATTGTTTGACTTTCTGACTGATCCTACACCGCAAGACCCTGGATGACCTGAGTGCTCTACACCCAAAAAATTATTTTACATTTCTGACCCTTCTATCTGAACCTCTGCATCTCCCACAATATTTCTAAACCACTCAACCAATGGAACTTTTACTGACACTTTATGTCCCACTTTACATCATCCTATCTCTGGCATGTTCTGGACGCATTTTGCTTTGTGCAATTTGGAAGTTGGTAGTAATATTTGAAATCCTTTATTACTTACTTCAACAAAGTTGATATTGGAAAAACCTTAGAGGGATAAACCCAAAAGAAATTAAATGCAATGACTTCGAGAGTTAGGAATAAAGAAGAAAAACCAAAACTGGATGACTGTTTGAGGGAGAAAAGGAAAAGATACTTATCTGAATGGAGCAGTTGGTACCAATGATCATGACATTCATTTCGGATTAATAAGCCCAGTCTATTCAACCAATCAACTTTCAGTTGTCATACTTTGTGCCCTAGGATCTCCATAACCCAATTTCTTTGCCCAATCACTGACCTTGTTCGGCCTACTGTGCCCTGAAGGGTTTTCACCGACAAACCTCTCTCATTTGTTCTTCTCTCAACTCACTGTGACCTTACGGTGCCCATGAGGGTTTTCACCAATAAGACTCTCTCATTTTAATTTCTCTCATCTTTCATCGCCCTACGGTGCCCGTGAAGGTTTTCACCAATAAGACTCTCTCATTTTTCATTTTTCCCGCTTAGACCGGAGTGTTGCCCTTGATATGAATCACCTCCACTT
Organism: Nicotiana glauca; assembly: GCA_026770625.1. Classification (NCBI taxonomy): domain Eukaryota; kingdom Viridiplantae; phylum Streptophyta; class Magnoliopsida; order Solanales; family Solanaceae; genus Nicotiana; species Nicotiana glauca. Next base: position 32,525 of record MU774417.1, read on the forward strand.
GCTTGACTTGGCATCTCTCAAAGACTGATCGAAAGGTCTTTCTTTGGACTGTAATGTGAGATTTTGGATAGTGTTAGAAATAAAGGATATCAAAAATCTCAAAAAAACTCGATTGGGTTCAAAATTACAACTCCTGGAATCAGATTTCTTACAACAACCACAACTTTCTTCACCCTGTAACGACCCGACCAGTCGTTCTGAGCCCTAGCGCATCGTTCAGTAGTTTGAGGCCATAAGCAACTTCATTTCAAGTGTTATGACTTGTACGTGTGGTCGGAATTGATCTTCGGGAAGTTCGGAGTTGATTTGGAAAGAAAATTCTCATTTTGGAAGCTTAAAGTTGGAAGAATTGACTAGGATTGGATGATCTCGAACTTAGGATTATGCCCGGATCGGGTCTTGGATGACCCGGGAGCGTTTGGCGCCTATTGTGGAAGTTAGCATTTTGGAGGAAATTTCATAAGTTTGGCTTGAAGTGCATTTCAGTGTTATCAATGTTTGTTTGGGGTTCCGAGTCTGTGAATAGCTCTGTATGGTAATTCTGGATTTAGGAGCGCGATCAGAAGTGAAATCGGAGGTCCGTAGGTCATTTTTGAAGTCATTTGGCTAAAGATAGAAAATTGAAGGTTTTTGAGAAGTTTGATCGGAAGTGGAATTTTTGATATCAGGGTCGGAATCTGATTCTGAAAGTTGGAGTAGGTCCATAATGTCGAATATGACTTGTGCGCAAAATTTGAGGTCAATCGGACGTGATTTGATAGGTTTAAACATCGAAAATAAAAGTTTGAAATACTAAAGCTCATAAAGCTTGGATTGGAGGTTGATTCATGATTTTAGTGTTGTTTGATGTGATTTGAGGCCTCGAGCAAGTCCATAACGTGTTTTAGGATTGGTTGGTAGGTTTGGTTGAGGTCTCGAGGGCCTCGGGTGGATTCTGGATGGCTAATGGATCAAATTTGGAATTTGAAGGAGGGCTAAAGCAGCTGATATCTGGTGTAACCGCACCTGCGGGGTTTTGGCCTCAGGTGCGGAGCCGCAGAAGCGGCCAGGAAGTCGCAGATGCAGTATGGGCAGAGGAGAGATGGGAATAGAGATGTGGTCAGGAGTCCACCGAAGCGAGACCGCATCTGCGAAAGATTAGTCGCAGAAGCGGAAGAGGGGCAACTTGGAGTGGACCGCAGATGCGGTCAGGGTTCCGCAGAAGCGGGACTGCATCTGCGGAAGGTGAACCGCAGAAGAAAAAAAGGGATCTTAGTAGGGAAACCACAGAAGTGGTATTTGGACCGCATCTGTGGAACTGCAGAAGAGGTCAAAGGACTGCAGGTGCGGAAAATGCTGGAGGCAGAGAGGGGTTTTAAAAATCGGATTTTGGCCATTTCCTCTCATATTTTCTTGGCTTGGGCAATTCTTGGAGGGTTTCAAGAGACGGTTTTCATCATCAATATTAAGGTAAGTTACCCCCACCTATTTTGAGTTAAATACATCAATTATGTATGGATTTGAGCATGAAATCTGTAGAAAACTTGAGGTTTGAGGGAAAACCTAGAAAACTAGTATTCTTGGATTTTGACCATGATTTTGGGTATGGAATTTAGACAAAATCATATATTTGAGTTCGTGAGTTCATGGGTAAACTTCATCTTCAAGAAATTTTGAAATCCGGGCACGTGGGCATTTTTGTCAATCTTTCGATCGGGGTTAGGAATTGCTATAAGTTAGATTGTAATGAATAATTGAGCATATATTAATGGGTTTGTACAATAATTGGCTAGTTTAGGAGCGTGGTTCATCAATTAGAGTCTTCAGAAGGGTGTGGAATGCCGGTTATGGATCTTTGAAGCGAGGTGTGTCTCCTTTCTAACCTTGTAAGAGGGAATTGTCCCCATAGGCAAAAATAATTGGTTATGTGCTCCTATTTGTGGGGGCTACATACACACCAGGTGACGAGAGTTCATGCGTAGCTACTATTATGCTATTGTCCGGGTAGTTTAGGACTCAAAGCATGCTATATTTGGAATATCTGTAACCTTATTGATAGCTTGAATTTCTTAAATCACTTAAAGTTAATAAATGAATTTCTAAAAGGATTAAATTTCATTTTCTTAAAATTTATTAAAGAAAAATTTGCTTTATTTGGATAAATATTCCCCGATAAATGTTTAATTGACTGTTTGAGCATGCATCTCTACGTGTACCTGCATCACATGTATGATTCACGAGCAGGGTACTTGTTTATTTTATGTTGACCATGTCGCAGGATAGTTCGCGAGCGGGGTAATAGATGCATCTATGGTTCGAGCCGTTCGACCCTCGGTAGTGTAAAGTTTACATTTCTTTTGGAGTGGGCTGTCGACCTCAGCATGATTTGCGCATGATATATATTGTTGCCTGAGAATTTTAAATGTTGATATTGCCTTCCATGGCTTGATATAAATTGATAAGATAATAAAAAGTAAACCTTGAAAATCCTTTATTATTTGTTAAAAGTGTTTACCTGTTTTCCGGCTTCGTGAGTCGGAACTGCTATATAAATCCATGATTTTCTCACATTTTTAGTATATTATTATTTGATCTCTAACAAGTGTTGAAGTCGACCTCTCGTCTCTGCTTCTTCGAGATTATACGGGATACTCATTGAGTACACGTTATTTTCGTACTCATACTACACTTCTGTGCATTTTCATTGCATATGTATATGTAACTCTAGTGGCCCACTAGGCATAGCAGCGCGGATGACTCGGGGAGTAAGTGAGCTGCATTATTCGAGGCGGCCTGCAGCTAGTATAGTCCCTTCCAGTAAATTATATTTACTTTCTGTCCACTATATTCTGGACGGATGTTGTATTGTATTATCTCTTATAAATTGCTCATGCACTTGTGACGCCGGGTTCTGGGATGGTTTTGAAATATTTTGTATTAAATGCTTATTATTAAATTTGAATTGAAGCAGCTATCTTTTTGCTTACGAAATAAGAAGGAAAATCTTGGTTTTCAAAATTGTTTAATTGGAATCTAATTAAGTATTTTAGTTGGCTTGCCCGACAGCAGTGTCCGACGCCACCACGACCCTTAGTGGATTTTGGGTCGTGACAACATGGTATTAGAGCACTAGGTTCTTAGGGTCTCACGAGTCATGAGCAAGTCTAGTAGAGTCTCGCGGATCGATATGGAGACGTCTGTACTTATCCTCAGGAGGCTGTAAGATTGTTAGGAGTACTTCCCTTCTTGATTTCTTATCGTGTGATTTAATCCTTGGAGGCGTATGCCTTTAAGTCATTCCTACTCAATCTTACGCAACGCAAACCGCTTGTGATAAATCAGAAATTGAAGAACCCTAATGGTACGCAGATGTGATACGGAATGCTTCTCCCGGTTTAGCTGATCGGATTATTATCGTCTTTTGGTAGAGGGATATTTTATTGTTTTGGCCAGTAGCGGTACTTCGGAGAGCTCTGAGGCTAGGCACATGTTGCCATGATGCTTATGAACGATTGTTTCGCAGTAGCGATATGATGATATGATGTTTGCCTACATGTAGTGGAAGTGAATGACTTGAAGAGAGGTTTACTCAGTGCAAAATCAAGAGATTCAGTATTTTATTCTCGTCAGGGTAAAGGCAATCGGACTAAGAATGGTCAGATGTGGGCTGGTGTAAGTAATGAGACTTGGTATTTGCAATCATGGTGGAGCTTTCTTCTATGATGGGGAGTCGTTGTCCTAATTGAACGTACTAAGTTTGTCGGTGTCTTGATCTTCTGCAATTCACCTTTGGGGCAAGATATTGTGAAATAGTATTGCAGATACAACTGTCAAATATCGCAGGGTGCGGTGATTTAGGATTAAATCAGTATTTCTAATGTTGACGGTTCGAGAAAGATGACTTTCGGAAAGGTTTAAAGGTATAAGCAATTGTGGGTTCAAGTGCCACGAAGATAAATTTTATTTAAGACAACGACTGAGCAACAAGGGATGAGAAAAGTCATGTGGGAAGTGTCAGGCGATGGTTAAAATTTCAAGAAGGCCGAGTATAAGAGGCCAAGGTCGAGTAGTCGACCAAAGGGGTGAGTTTCGCCAAAGTGGGAGAGTTTGGAGTTATTTGGGAATTTTAGTGATTGGTGATCTGGGCCTACGAATTAATTTGAAGTATGGGCTATTATTCCGCAGGAGATTTGACATAACGGGAAGGAGCTGCTTAAATGAAGAAGGATGCAAAATAACTTTGAATTGGGAGGATGTTGCCGCACATTTAATTGATGTCCACGAGGGGTGAATGGACTTGTGCAGTTGGAGAGTGAGCTCGGACTTAGGATGGGTTATTGATGTCGTAGTGATTGTACCCCGTGTAGCAGCGCTGGAAGATGTCAGGAGTGATTTCTACAGGTAGATTATCCCTGTGAGCAGGTTAGTGATCGCGTGGTTAGCGAGGCTTCTACAAAAAATTCTATTGGTTATACAACAAAGGAATTGGTCGTGCGAGTGTTATTGATGATTCATAGTATAAAAAGGGGGTTTCTACAGTAAGGTATCAAGAATATTGGCGGTTGATTGCGCAAGGTTATGTCAATAAGAGATAAAGAGGACGGGTGAATTCCAGATTTGTGAAATAATGGCATCAAGCTAAGTGGGAAAGTCCCACCACTTATGATTGGGTTGCATGGTTAGCTACTTGAGAGGTTTCTGGTTATTAGCGTATTGATGGGTGGCTCTCAACAACGGTCCTAATGGATTCAAAAAGGAGTATATAGTGGCGCCTAATGATTTTGAGCCTATAGGTGCGGTTGAGAATAAAGCTTTTGTAGCAACTTATGAGTGGAGGCTCAGAATGTTCTATGATGTTTTGACTTGCAGTGTAGCGCTTGAGAGGAAAATGAGAAAAGACTTCGGATTCGTAGAAGGATTTGCACAATGGGCATATCAGCTGAGGGTGCAAATGTGCGCGCAAGAAATGGTTCATGGGATTTGGTACAACATGGCCTAGTGATTCAAGGTCACTCGGGAAGAGTGCAGATGGAGTATGTTATGTGTTGAACGGAATTAGTATTATTTCTAAGGCAATCAAGGATAAATTAGAAGAAGGTAGATTGATTAGCCATAGTTAAATTGGCATATTGGTGTCAGTGATCGGTTCCTTCAGCGTGATCAAGTTATGCAAGTGATTTCTGACGATACATGTGAGGCGTGTCGGTCGCCGTAATTGATGTTATTCAAAGGTATTCTACCGTTATGGCCTGTTATGTGTGGGCGGATCCCGGAAGGGTTGTGGTGGATTAGACCACTGCTTTAGGATTTGAATGTTCTACGGCTATGAGGATTCACCTGCGTGTTGCTATGGTTCTCCTGAAATGAGTTAAGTGGGAAGTTTTATATGATGAAGTGTTAGCCTAATAGTGGTTCCGAAGCTATGATGAAAAGCGTGTTCTATTGTATGTTAGCATGATAGGCGCAGTGAGTGGTATGGAATTTGAAGTGAAGATCAAGGTAATAGCTCGATGTGGACAAGGATCGCGAGCTCGAATGAGCAGGAAAGAAGTTTTGATGATTAAGGTAAGTTGGTATTGTCTTCAGCGTCGCCTGAGATCGATGTTTTGTAAAGAAGGCTTTGCATCTTGGTTAATGATTCTTGATCACTTTTCAGCGTTAGTACGACCGGTGGTTTGGAGGTACGACCCAGTTATTTGTTCTGGTAGGTTGTGGGAGTGTGTCCCACAGGAAGATTGTATAAGTGTGGCAAGTCATCACTTGATTGATTAAAGACTTAAACCAAGTATGAAGGTTGTGATAATACCGTTAATTTGAGAAATATATGCCTAGAGGGCACTCAGTCTATTGAGTGGTGGACTGCGAATGATTTCTCTGACTATGATGGATGTTCTTATGTGTTATGAGCGGAAGAGGAGTTATTATGGGATTTGAAAGGTAATTAGCCTAGTTCAGGGTGATCAAAATCGGCTTGAGGTCGGTGGATGTATTCAAATGTGAATATGGGCTCTATATCAGGCCAAACATGTTCATTTCAGTAATGCGCTCCTTACATAGGAGTAGTCAGGGTGTTATTTCGTTGCCAGATATTTCATGTAGTGATACATTGCGTCGTGTGAGTTGTGAGATGGCTTGATAAAATGCTTATGTGTTGAGGATCAGCGTAGAAATGATGTTATATGAGCCAAATGGCTCTTGGGATTCTGATTGTATATCGCACCTCAGTTGTGCTTGAATTTCGTAGCTTATAGCGTTATATGTCTCCCTAGGGAATGGTATTATACATTTAGGATGTTTATGACTTATATTCAGTATTTTGTTGTAATGAGCAATCTAGCTCGGTGCGTATCTCCTTGTTCGAGTTTTATGGATGGATCGGGCGGCACGCCGCCATGGTTATGATTGCTCAGATGGGGTTGCGCGCCGCAATAGTATGATGTTCAGTACAGTTCCCCATATCTGTTTATTGTTTTCCATTTCCTATTTTCTGAAGAAAGCTCATATTAGCTGTGTGCTCGCGTCGCATGTACGATTCGCGAGCGGGGTATTTTTTTGATTAAGTCGACCGCGTCGCATGGATGATTCGCGAGCCGTGTGGTTGATTTTCCATCTCAAAGTTTGCTTTCCTTTATATAGCGTTCGTTATAGTAACCTATTGGCACATTGTAGCATCAAATGAGACTTTTGATTATGTTCGGGGTGGCTTATTGCCTGAAAAGTTTGTACTGGGTGAGATGAGGTCATTGGATTTAGGATCAGTGCAATCTGACTATATAGAGCATGTTAAGGAGAAAAGATCATTGTTTGGTTCAGAATGATGTAATGTTTCTTGTCAGAAGCATATAATCAATGATTAGTTGACTCGGCTGTTGATTATGAATTTCAGCACATCTCTTCCGTTGTGACGGCATTGTAAGAATTAGATTAAGACTTATGTATGTCATGGGGTGCAATGGGAGCATCAGATTCGAGGAATTTTGACTAAGTTGATCAGAAAATGTTATTGTGGTCCGGTGAGTAAAGTGATGCTAGGTGTGAATTCGGAAAATTTATGCAGCCCAGTTTGGGTACAACGTGTAGTGATTGATATGGTGATCTTGTGTTGGAAACAGGTCGGGCATAGAATTCCAGAGGTTGGAATTAGGCTCTAAGGCTTATTTGCTTGAATAAAAAGGGAAATATCTTCAGAATTGATCGAGCTGATGGGTTCAACTGAGTTGTGGTAGCACTGTAAGGTGCATGAGAAGTTAAACAGTGATCTCAGACTACTTCGGTGTAGTTATCAGCACGTTTGAGGACGAATATATATTTAAGTGGGAGAGAATGTAACGACCTGATCGGTCGTTTTGAGCCCTAGCGTGTCATTCAGCAATCTAAGGCCATGAGCAGCTTCATTTCAAGTGTTATGACTTGTATGTGTGGTCGAAATTGAACTTCGGGAAGTTTGGAGTTGATTTGGAAAGAAAATTCTCATTTCGGAAGCTTAAAGTTGGAAGAATTGACTAGGATTCTTGAGTAAACGACCTCGGAATTGGGATATGAAGGTTCCAGCAGGTTCGTATGATGATTTCGGGCTTGGGTGTATGCCCGAAATGGGCCTTGGATGACCCGGGAGCGTTTTGACGCATATTGTGGAAGTTAGCATTTTAGAGAAAATTTCATAAGTTTGGCTTGAAGTGCATTTCAGTATTATCAATGTCCATTTGGGATTCTGATTCTATGAATAGCTCCGTATGGTGATTCTGGAGTTGGGAGCGTGATCGGAAGTGAAATCGGAGGTCCGTAGGTCATTTTGAAGTCATTTGGCTAAAGATAGAAAATTGAAGGTTTTGGAGAAGTTTGACCGGAAGTGGACTTTTTGATATCGGGGTCGGAATCTAATTCTGAAAGTTGGAGTAAGTCCGTAATGTCGAATATGACTTGTGCGCAAAATTTGAGGTCAATCGGACGTGATTTGATAGGTTTAAACATCGGAAATAAAAGTTTGAAATTCTATAGCTCATAAAGCTTGGATTGGAGGTTGATTCATGATTTTAGTGTTGTTTGATGTGATTTGAGGCCTCGAGCAAGTCCATAACATATTTTGGGATTGGTTGGTAGATTTGGTTGAGGTCCCGGGGGCCTCGGGTGGATTCCGGATGGCTAACGGATCAAATTTGGAATTTGAAAAAGGGCTGAAGCAGCTGATATCTGGTGTAACCGCACCTGCGGGGTTTTAGCCGCAGAAGCGTCTAGGAAGCTGCAGATACGATATGGGTGGACGAGATCTGGGACCGCAGATGTGGTCAGGGTTCCGCAGAAGCGAGACCACATATGCAGAAGATTAGTCGTAGAAGCGGAAAAGGGGCAGCTTGGAGTGGACCGCAGATGCGGTCAAGGTTCCGCAGAAGCGGGACTGCATCTGCGGAAGGTGAGCCGCAGAATCGAAAAAGGGAGCTTAGTGGGGAGACCACAAAAGCGGTATTTGGATCGCACCTGCGGAACCGCTGAAGCAGTTAAAGGACCGCAGGTGCGGAAAATGCTGGAGGCAGAGAGGGGTTTTAAAAATCAGATTTTGGCCATTTCCTCTCATATTTTCTTGGCTTGGGCGATTCTTGGAGGGTTTCAAGAGAGGATTTTAATCATCAATGATAAGGTAAGTTACGCCCCACCTATTTTGAGTTAAATACATCAATTATGTATGGATTTGAGCTTGAAATATGTAGAAAACTTGAGGTTTGAGGGAAAACCTAGAAAAATAGTATTCTTGGATTTTTACCATGATTTTGAGTATGGAATTTAGAGAAAATCATATATTTGAGTTCGTGAGTTCATGGGTAAAATTTATCTTCGAGAAATTTTGGAATTCGGGCACGTGGGCCCAAGGGAATTTTTGTCAATCTTTCGATCGGGGTTAGAAATTGCTATAAATTAGATTGTAATGAATAATTGAGCATATATTAATGGATTTGCACAATCATTGGCTAGTTTTGGAGTGTGGTGCATCAATTAGAGTCTTCAGAAGGGCATGGAATGCCAGTTATAGATCTTCGGAGGGAGGTGAGTCTCCTTTCTAATCTTGTAAGAGGGAATTGTCCCCATAGGGCAAAAATAATTGGTTATGTGCTCATATTTGTGAGGCTACGTATGCACGAGATGACGAGAGTTCGTGCGTAGCTACTATTATGCTATTGTGCGGCTAGTTTAGGACTCAAAGCATGCTATATTTAGAATATCTGTAACCTTATTGGCTACTTGAATTGCTTAAATCACATAGAGTTAATAAATGAATTTCTAAAAGGATTAAAATTTATTTTTTTAAAATTTGTTAAAGAAGAATTTGCTTTATTTGGATAAATATTCCCCGATAAATTCTTAATTGACTGTTTGAGCATGCATCTCTACGTATACCTGCGTCGTATGTATGATTCGCGAGCAGGGTGTTTCTTTATTTTATGTTGATCGTGTCGCAGGATAGTTCGCGAGCGGGGTAATAGATGCATCTATAGTTTGAGCCGTTCGACCCTCGGCAGTGCACAATTTATATTTCTGTTGGAGCGGGTCGTCGACCTTGGCATGATTTGCGCATGATATATATTGTTGCCTGAGAATTTTAAATGCCGATATTGCCTTTCATGGCTTGATATAAATTGATAAGATAATGAAAAGTAAACCTTGAAAATCCTTTATTATTTGTTAAAGGTGTTTACCTGTTTTCCGGCTTCGTGAGTTACAACTTCTATATAAATCCACGATTTCCTCACATTTTTAGTATATTATTATTTGACCTCTAACAAGTGTTGAAGTCGGCCTCTCGTCTCTATTTCTTCGAGATTAGACAGTATACTCATTGAGTACACGTTGTTTTCGTACTCATACTACACTTCTGTGCATTTTTGTTGCAAAGGTATTTTTAACTCTAGTGGCCTACTAGGCATAGCAGCGTGGATGATTCGGGGACTAAGCGAGCTGCATTATTCGAGGCGGCCCGCAGCTAGTATAGTCCCTTCCAGTAAATTGTATTTACTTTCTGTCCACTATATTCTGGACGGATGTTGTATTATATTATCTCTTAGAAATTGCTCATGCACTTGTGACACCGGGTTCTGGGATGGTTTTGAAATTTTTTGTATTAAATGCTTATTATTAACTTTGAATTGAAGCAGCTATCTTTTTGCTTACGAAATAAGAAGGAAAATCTTGGTTTTTAAAATTGTTTAATTGGAATCTAATTAAGTATTTTAGTTGGCTTGCCCGACAGCAATGTCTGGCGCCACCACGACCCTTAGTGGATTTTGGGTCGTGACACACCCAGTTTCTTTGGTTGGGGACTTTTGAATTTTCATTTTGATGGGATCAAACTGTGAGGCTGCCTACGTATCCTTATGTCACGACCCTAAACTTAGACCTGGTCGTGATGGCGCCTCTCGTGAAAATAAAGCCAGCTGCCGCAACACCCACATTAACCCTTTAATCATTAATAGCCATTTCAAAGCCTTTAATTATACAAATATTTCATAATATAAGTCTAAATATAGTGCGAAAATAACATACAAGCCCGACATCGAGGTGTCACTGGTCAAGAGCATCTACTACAACTGTCTAACCACATTAAGACCGAAATGGTCGAAAAGTCACGAGAATACATAAGGGAGAATAAAGAGGGAGAAAGCTAAGCCGCGATCGCCAGGCAGCTACCTTGCTAACTCCGATGAAAACTGCCACCAAGCTCAGAAAATACCTGAATCTGCACACAAGGTGCAGAGAATAATGTGAGTACTCCAACCCAGTAAGTAATAAGAGTAAATAAAGACTGAACAGTAGGAAACGATGAATCCACATTTATGATAAACTCAATAAGCACAACATTCTTTCAAATCAGAATACGAGTCTATCGTCTCATTTAAATTCCAGCTTTTGGTAAAAATCATTTGAAAATACCTTCCAACAGTTTCAGTAGGGGTTCAATACCATTTATAATAAAAGAGATGAAAGCCATAATCGGACCCTCGGGCAAAACTTAGTTCGTAAACAGCCCTTCGGCATAACAAAAATTCACATTCCTTTTCATAACTTAGACTTAAGTTTAAATGAAAGATTATTTAAAATAATTGTTCAACATTTTCCGTAGAGGCTCGGTCTAAAGATGAGTGAAAGCAGTAATTAAATCAATATATTCAATGTAAACTCACTTTAAAGAGGAGTGAAAACAGAAGTTCATAAACTAGCCCCTCAGGCAAAGCATCACTCATGTACATGTATATATATATATATATAGCCCCTCGGGCAAGCCTCTCAGTCACTCGTGACTCAACTCTTACGAATCAGCGGTCACACTCAACACTCACACTCAACAGGTACTATATAGTAACCGCTGCGGCGTACAACCCGATTCATATATCTCATCGACGGCGCTCACTAGGGGTGTGCAGACTCCGGAGGGGCTCCTACAGTCCAAGCGCTATATCGCTACGACGTGCAGCCCGATCTAACATATCGTTGCGGCGCGCAGCCCGGTCCATATACATATATATCTATACTATATTAAAAGCACGAAGGTCATTAACGAAATCTCGTTTGCCTTTTTACCCTCTAAAAATAGAGTTCACACTGGATGAAATTGTCATTTAATTATTATTTTAATATTTAAAACTTTCAAATTAATAATTACCTTTCCATATTTAAACTATGTAACAACTCTTAATATTTAAGAATTTAATATCATGTAGAATTTTACTTATATAGATATATATTTTTCCTTATTTGAATATAAGTCGAATGTTTCTAAAAAGACATAGGAGTAATATACTTAATGTAGTTTAGATTTCCATGATTCCTGCAAGTTTTTGTTAGTATGCCTAATATTTAGGAGTACTACTTTTTATTTTTCTACATAACTTTTTCAAGAATAAGAAAAAAGGTAGCGTGGTATTAAAAATTCGAAAAAGTCTTCACTAGAATATTAGTCCACTCGAATATCATACCTACATTTTTCTTTTTATTTATTTTTAAAATAACCAATTTTTAATTACATTATGTTCTTCTTATTTTATATATAATTTAATATTGACAATTTGGATGTAACTTTTTAATGGTTGAATTGATTAGAAGATGACGATAATAACTAAATTTAGAAGATTGTCGCAAGGAGATCAAAACAAAATCTCTATTCTTCTTTATATTTTGTTAATGACATTACAAATATATTATAACTAATAAGTATATAAGACCTTGCAATCCGTAGGCATATAAATTTTATTAAAATTAAATTCATAAAATAATTTGGATTATATTTTAGAATTCAAAGTACATTAGATCAAATTAATATTATGGGCTAATATAATTGATTTAATTATATAAGTCCAACATATATGAATTAAATAAATAAGAGTCAATATATTGGGCTAGCCCATTTAATTGGACTAAAGTGAAGTGCCCACTTCATGAAGCCCAAGATGCCATCTTCCTAGAGGCCTAGTTTGGTGCCACATGTCAAATGATGTGGCGTGCCAAGTCAAACAGAAGAGCCAATAGGATCATGCCACGTGTCAAAATGACAAGGCATGCCATGTCACACTAAAAGGCCAATGAAATCGCGTCACGTGTGCAAGTGACATGTTTTGGCCAATCAAATGCGGCCATGTCACACTTCAATTTGATTGGTCGGAAAAAGTTTGTTCTTATCACAACTCCTCCCTTCCACAACTATAAATAGGGGTCTTCACAACCTAGAAAAGACCACCAGAAGTTATAACAAGAAGCAAGAAAGAGCTCATGGATCAAACGCTACAAATTTCTCCACAAGTTTCAAGCTTCAAGCAATCAAGTTCAAGCTCAAGAACAAGACCATCGTTTGTGGAAACAACTACATATTCATGATCAACCTCAAAGGCCCTTGAATTTATTTACTATTGGAAAGAAGAATTAGAGGATTCATAGAGATTGTAACACTCAAATATTTGAAATAAAATACTATGATTTGTTGTGATATTTTTCGGTCTTGATTTTATTTTCTCGACGAATTTATTGTCTACACATTCGAATAAGAATTTAATGTTTTAAATATTAGAAAAATCAATATTTAATATTAAAAGTTTAGTATGAATTTTTACTTTGAGTTTCCAAGAAATTTTGGTTTTATACTATCAAAAACCACTAATAAAAGAACACATTTTTTCAATAAATACTGTATTAAAACATTGTTTTCAAGGCAAATACCTAAGTTACTATAATGCATATTTTCATTAACTAGATAAAAAGGATTTTTGTTATTTTTTGCTAAAAAGAAACTAATACCATAATTTTTAATAATTTGTCACTAATTCGTGACCTAATTTTATTTATCGATATTTTTGATGCATAATTTATCTGTCACAATTTTTTTAAGATATTTTTTGTCGACATGTCTAGAATATAAAGTATCCAAATTATTATTTTTGTACGAAGTTAAAATAAATGAAAGGGATACACGATAAATCACCGAGCTTTCTAAACTAACTAGATTATTTTCATGCTTAGCTAGGTCATCAGTTATTTTGTTGACTAAATAGGATCAATATTTGTCATCTTCAAGAGCTTATATTTTATAAATATTCTTTTATAACTTAAACACATTGTTCAATAAATATTGTTATAACTTTTAAAAATTATAGTTTTTGGTATAGGGTATACGCGCATCGCGCGTATCCTAAAACTAGTATATATATATATATTGTTGCGGCATGCAGCCCGATCCATAAATATATACTCCTCAGAACCAGGACCTCGACCTTTCTCAGTCATTAGCCTCACAATCAAACTCTCGGTCTATCTCAGTCATCAACCTCACAATCAGGACCTCGGTCTATCTCAGTCATCGACCTTACCATCACTCGGGCCATCAGTAAATCAGGGAACGCAGCTGAAACAATTTCCACATTTTAAAAAGTAAAGTGATAAAACCAGATTTAAATGATAACAGGTAAAACCTGACTGAGGATATACTTTCAAAACAAATAGAGTGAGGAAAAATAGTGAAAATTCCCTTAAGGGCCTCAACAGGTCGGCACAAGGCCCCAAACATGGCACGCAGCCTAAAATATAATATCAATCTCTAAAATATGAAATATCATAAGATTTTAAATCAAATAAGCGACTTAACAGACGTATGAGGCGGACCAAGTCACAATCCCTAATAGTACACGACTCCACACTCGTCATCTAGCACGTGCGTCACTTCAAAATAGCACAACGATGTGAAATCCGGGTTTTCAAACCCTCATAGCAGCATTTACAATTATTACTTATCTCGATCTGGTCTAAACTCTAGCCCGCGATACCTTTTCTCACACGAATCGACCTCCGAATTATCAAAATCTAACTACAATCAGTATATAACCATTAAAATATGCTAAGGGAACAAAGCCCACTCGAAAATATCCAATTTACATAAAAAATCCCGAAATTGCTAAAACCCGGCCCCCGGGCCCACGTCTTGGAATTCGAAAAAAGTCAAATCAATGGAATCCTCATCCTCACATGAGTCTATACATACCAAGAACATCAAAATCGGACCTCAATTGCCCACTCAAAATTTTAATTTACACTCTCCTAGTTCAAGCCCTAATTCCCCAATTCTAGGCTTTAAATTTCCATATTTTTCATGATTAAACAAGTAAGAATCAATATAGGGTCGAGTATTGAGTTCGAAAATATTACCTCCGGGTGTTATCTCTTGAATCCCTCTTCAAACCCTCTCAAAATCTCCCAAAATTTCCCAAAAATGGTGAAAGTTAGCCCCAAAATTGCGGACAAGGGCTATTATAACATTCTGCCCAGGCTCTAAAAACCTTCTTCGCAAACGCGGGATAAGCATCGCGTTCGCGATAAACAAAACATAGTCCATCAAAATTTGCTCTATGCGTTAGCAACACCAGCCTCACGAACGCGATACAAACTCGATACTGAACTACGCGAATGTGCCCCAATACTTGCGAACGCAATGAATAACTTGACCTCAAACCCAGCTGACCACTTTCCTCTACGCGAACGCGTTGACCAAACACTCAGCCCTTGGCGAACGCGGAGCCTTCCTCGCGAACGCGAAGGCTAAAATTCCATCCTTCACCAACTAACCATTCGTGAACGCGTGGAACTACTCGCGAACGCGAAGATCTAATTCACTGCAACACTTTAGCTACTTTTCTACAATTCCAATCAACATGAAATGGTCCGATTGACCACTCGAAACTCACTCGAGGCCCTCAGGACC
Organism: Nicotiana glauca; assembly: GCA_026770625.1. Lineage (NCBI taxonomy): Eukaryota > Viridiplantae > Streptophyta > Magnoliopsida > Solanales > Solanaceae > Nicotiana > Nicotiana glauca. The sequence continues at coordinate 47,733 of MU774417.1, forward strand.
TCAATAAAATATGCCAACATATTCTATAAAAACATTCAAACTTTTTTCAACCTTCAGAAATATTGAAATACCAAATTTGCATCGAATTCAAGCCTAAGAATTCCAAAATCTTCCGAATTACGCTTTTGATCAAAAACCCATCCAAACCACATCCGAATAACCTGAAAATTTGCACACACATCCTAAATGAGGCAACGGAACTACTGCAACCCTCAGAATTCCATTCTGACATCTATATCAAAATCTCACCTATCAATCGGAAAATGCCAAAATCTCAATTTTGCCAATTCAAGCCTAAACCTTCCACGGGATTCCAAAAGGCATTCCGATCACGCACCTACGTCCCAAATCACCTAACGGAGCTAATAAAATAATAAAAATTCCAATTTGAGGTCATCTACTAACAAGTCAAAACTTGGTCAAATCTTTCAAATTTTATGCTTCAGATTGAAAACTGTTTTTCCAAATTCGTTTCGATTACCCTTAAATCCAAAACCAACCATTTACATAAGTCATAATACATCTTACGGGGCAGGTCATGCCCGAGAACTGATGAGCCAGGTGCAAAAGCTTGAAAAGACCGGTCGGATCGTTATACCTTAAAAGAAATCAGGTCGAACGTAGTTCATGACATAGGAATTACTTCGTGGTTGTTACCTTTTTTTTCTTTTTCTCTTTCTTTCTTTTCCTTATTTTTCTCTTTTCTCTCTTTTTCTTTCTTTTCATTCTTTCCTTTTTTTTCTTTTCTCTCTTCTTCTTTACTTCTTTACTGAATTTCGCTACTAATTATAAAAGATGGGTGTGAAAAGAGATAAATAAGGCTCAAAGGGGTAACAAAGGGTAAAGTATTTAGATAGCAGAACAAAATACCTTCATCATTCCAATCTTCAAAATATGCCAAGTACAAACATTTAAACCAAATAAATCATATATAATATCTTTTGACTGCATCAGAGTTGAAAGTAATGTCTACATATTTTCCTTTTATATCTGTTAAATACAAAGCACCACTGGATAACACTCTCGTTACAATGAATGGACCCTACCAATTTGGGGAGAACTTGCCTTTTGCTTCGGCTTAATATGGAAGGATGTGTTTCAATACTTGCTGACCCACTTCAAACTCCTGGGGACGCACCTTCTTGTTTGTTTACCGTGAAAATGGTAACAATAATTAGATTTGTAATTGGGATTCTAAAAATACTTGCTCTATTCCCGAGCTAGTTTGAAAGGGTTGTTAGTGCCAAAACGTGAAGTAAAATGGTAGAAATTGGGTTAGTCAAAGCAATAATCGAACCAGTAAGGGGACGTTCCCCGGGTGCAAAGCAGGCCGGTAGATACCTCGTAGATGAGCCTCGAGCCTATCTCAAGCTTGTCGGGGATATTCGGGAAGGGGATAACAAGTAAAGATATAGATAAATAAAGATATATACTACCAATCTTGAGCCAAATAATGAAGAATAAGTGAAGAAAACAATAAAGTGCTAAGGCGACCTCGGGTTCAATGGTGACAGATATCTTAGAAGAAAGAGAGAGAGAGAGAGAGAGAGAGAGAGAGAGAGAGAGAGAGAGAGAGAGATTATTGCATTGTGGAGAAATAGAGCAACATTAGTCTGCCCTATTGAAGGGGGGACCCTCCTTATATAGGCAGAGGATCCTTTAAAATATAAAACATGGTAAATAACTATAGTACAGGGATAGCCTGGCTAGATTCAATACCTCAGGATAGACCTTAGGTATTTCGCCCCTGTCAGATCAGATTACGTGTCTTGAGAGCCTCTCCTTAGCTTGCCATGTACCGCTGCAACGGTTGAAATGGAATCAATTCTTGGGTGAACCTAGAAGATGGACTCCGGCCTTGGCCCCGAACCCCGAGGGGTATGACCGACAGATGATCTTTTGATGGAGAATTCGGTCTCTCGGATTCACCGGACACAGATTGTCTCTATGTTTCTCAGAGCAAAAGGCGATAGGGAGCGATGAGAAATGATTCTGAACTCCTGCTTCCCTCGGTGTTCCTGAGAATGGTTGCGGGTCAAAAAAGGTGTACCGTGGGTGTCGCTACCGCGAACTCTACTATTGACTGTGACGGTTGGCCCTCTTTAATGTGCCCATGATGCCTTTATAAAAGCTTGATTCTTCTCATATGGATTCCATTCTGAATTTTTTTTTGTGAAGTCTGTCTTTCTGCTTATCCTTGCTGTCTTCCTAGGAGCACGACCTTCTTCGCTTTCCTTCTTATCTTGGGCCTTTTCAAGGATGGCAAATGCCTCTACAGCTGCTCCCCACGAGATGGCGGGCTCGTCATCTTCATTATACTCTCAAGGTAAAGTGACGACTCCTCCTCGTGTCGAAGAGTGCATCCCGGGATGCTTCGCGATGACTTCAGATCTCAGGGTCGAAAGACCATCTTCGAAGTCAGGGTGTCGCGAACTAGTAACTTGATACACCAGCTCCATAACTTATATAGGGAGAGTGAAAACTAATTGCGGCTGGGGGGGATGCTGTGTGCGTGGAGATACCTGCTCGGGATGAAGACATTACAACTTATAGGGTAGGTTTTCTAAGCGTGTATACCTACCCATTTACTTTAGGACCGGTAGGGCCGTCTTTGCCTTTGATAGATCCCGTGATCCTTGATTTCTGCCGGAGTTACCAGGTAACTCTGGCTCAGATCCATCCTTCATTCTGGCGTGTGGTTTATATGATCAGGCATTATTTGAGCATGATAGAGGGGATGCCTTTCACTTTAAATCACCTGATCTGGATATACATCCCTCGCCTCCTTTGTGGAGGCTTAATCAAGCTTCATCATCGAGCCTCAAGATATCTTTTTGACTGTACTAAGGAGTTCGAGGATGATAGGTGGTTGAGCCGATTTGTTCAAGTGAGGACGTCCTATTTGATCCCGGCGGAAGTAATGTCATTTCTCAAAAAGTGGAATACCGCGCGTAAGTAAATGCTAGGCTTTTGCTCCCCCTTGATGGTTTCTCCTTGTGTTTCTAACTCTGTCATTTCTTCTATGCCCTTTCAGCTGAGGCGGTCTACCCTGGGGCAGTATCAAATTTGCAGGATTTGGTTGCTTGGCTTGCCCGTATAACGATCGTGCATGTCGGGATCTGTCCCGAGCTTGGTGGGAGGCGAAAGACCATGGTAAGGTTGAGATCTTGGCTCATCCGCACACTCCATTGCAATTTTCCACTGACAGCCTTTCCTTTTTGAGCTTTTAACCCTTATACTTATGCAGGTCTTGGAAGGGTCTTACTGATGAAGGAAGCGTCGCTTACTGGAGGGGATATCCATATGCCCGATGAGGAGAAGAAAAGGTAAAGTGATGCTTCGATCGATCTGCGAGAGATGAAGAGGACTAAAGATGAGGAGTCCAAGGTAGACTTATTGGTTCTGGCTGCAGGCGCGGCGGGAAGTCCTCACGCTGAAGGTGAGGGAGAAAAAAGCCCTTTGTCACCCTCCGAATATCGTTCAGAATCGGCTACTCCTCGGGTCGAGAAGATGAATACAAGCGGACAAGAGCATGATACTGTCGCGGCCGATTTTCATAGTGGTGAGGCAACATATGGAGTATTGAGTACCAGTTTTGATCTGGCAGATGGCCGGAGTCCTTTGTGCTCTGGGATGTTTTCAGTAGGCGGCTTGAAGGATCTTCGATCAGGGGCCCAGAATGAACGAGGGTTGGACATTCAAAATGCCCCTGCCGGCTCGTTGGTTATCATCGACTCCCCTAAGAGGGGATCATCTCAACCTCCCGGAGTGCGAGACGAACTTTGTAAGGACCCTCCTGGGACGAGTGCACTGGTTGAAGGTGGAGGCATTTTTGGGGGTCCGGCGATCATCCTCGAGGGTAGCTCTGGAGTCGAGGCTCCTTCTATTTTTGGCGAGATGGGCAGGCTCTACGTGTGGGTAAACTCCTTGATCCTATTTCTGTGGTTTTGGGCCGTTATGATCTTTGCTTTCTTAACCTTTTTATGTTTTTTCAGGTCAAAATGCTCTATATCCAAACCCTTGCCCAGTATCAGGATGAGGTGAGCCGCCGCGAGCATGAGAAAGTCATTTTGACCGAATAGGTTATTCATCCTTCGTTTCTACCATTTCTGAGCCTCCGTGTGGGTCTATTGCTTTTAACTCTTTGGGCCCCAACTTATGCAGTTTGAGAAAGAGACGCTTTCACTGAAAATGGAGCTTCAGGCCAGGGATGCGGAAATCCTTGAACTCAGCTGCCGCATGGATGAGGTGACTTACGAGAGGGACAGCCTTGTGAGGAGGGTTTCCTCGGTTGAGCGCCAGCTTCAAGACGCGAAGGAGGATAATGTTAAGCACAAGGATCTCCATTCTGGGCTGGTGGCCGCACTACTTCGGATTAAAGCCGAGACTGAGATGATTGTATCTTTACATAGGGGAGAAGCTGCCGCTGAAGATTTATCCGTGGAAAGGGCCCTCGAAGTGGCAGGCCCGACTTTTCCTCGAGCTGCAAATCTTGTTTGGTCGGACCCTCAAAGGTTAGACGCCCAGGGTACATTGGAAGGCGGCTCAAGCAGTGGTAGAAATGGGGGTGGATCTCTGGAGAGAGGGGATGTTATTGAGAAGGGACCGCCCGGGGATTTGTTGGTGCCTTGATGCAACCTTTCGAGGCCGTCAGTTTGGTTGTAGGCTTAGGCTATGTAGTTTTTTTATTGCTTTCCTCCCTTGTACATGGAGTTTTTATTTCGGCATATGTAGAAAAAAATAATCTCATGAATTTATTCCGCTTGTCGGTAAGAGCTTTGAATCTGTATTGTAGCTTTGTAGCCCATCCCGAGCTGGTTGATGCGATCCTCGTCGAAAATGGTTGTGGGGTCATGCGCATCCGTACTCTTGATATTTTTTCATTTTTTTTGGGATTCGATTCCCGAGTTGCGCTATGCTTCAAGCTGTAATCGATCCCCGAGCTTTCAGGTTTCCCCGATCGGTAGCGACGGTATTTGTGTCTTGTCTTTAGGTGTCTTGTAATTTTCTTAGAGCCAGTCTCCGAGTCGGGAATCCCACTTGGGCTTAATATATTTCGGATCCCTGCTTGTTTGAGTTTGGAGACAATGGCCTTTGTGCCGTGCCCTTTGGCGTGCTACAGTTTTTAGGTCCAGTCTCCGAATCGCACCACGATTCGAGTTGTAATTGACCTTTGATCTTTCCGAATATTCCGATTGGCGGCAGTGGTATCGATATCTCGCCCTAGGGCATATTATAATTTTTGGGTCCAGTCTCCGAGTCGCATTGCGACTTGAGCTGTAATCGACCCTTAAATCTAATTCGAGCTCTCGGCTAGTGGTGACGGCCTTCCCATTGCTTGGTCATTGAGACCTTGTAGTATGAGGTCCAGAGGCTTGCTTAGCCGGTGACAATGGCACTTACGCTGTTTGGTCGTGGATACCTTTTATCATTAGGCCCGGAGGCTTTGCTTTGTTAAATATTTTGGATCCGGTCTCCGAATCGGGTTACGACTCGAGTTCACTTTAATCCTCAAGTTGTCAATTTTTAAGCTGGCGACAATGGCTCTTACGTTGTATGGTCACAAAGACCTTTTGATGTGAGGCCCGAAGGCTTACTTAGCCGGTGACAATGGCACTTACGCTGTTTGATGTGTGGCACGGAGGCTCTTTGTAGGGTTTGTTTCCTCTCGTTAAGGTCTTATTGATTATTTTGACTGACCCATCGTCGGTTCTGAAAGAACTTCGATTTTAAGTTGTAGTCAGTGATGTTTGGAGCATCTCGGAAGGTTCATAGCTTGTAGGTCGAGTAGATAGATGTTTTTGCAATTTTGGAGCCGATGTGGTCGGGACTTGTTTTTTGCCTGTTGAGGGAAGCATTTTTTTAATCGGTTCTTTCTGAAGTAGATTCGGAGGATTTTTTAGCAACAGTCGGGCGTCCCCGAGTCATATGTTTTTGGGCTGAAGCAGCCATTTTTGACCGGAGTTATGTGCGTTTGGCCGGAGCTATTTTTGATCCCGAGAAGTAGTTTTAGGCATCTACACCGAGGGTATGCCCTTTAGGTATTCTTACAAATGCGACATATAACCTAAACTGCAGAATTTTTCATGCCTGTTGAGGTCTTACAGTTTGCCATGCCTGTTGAGGTCTTACAGTGTGTGGAGAATAGATCTGGTTGTGATGAGGCTGCCCGCTAGGGTCTTACAATTTTGGATTTTCCAGTACGTGGTGATTGGCGATGATTTTCCGAGTCTCCAAGTTCCGCTCAAGCTTGAAGACAGCTTTGGCAAAACCGGGGTTACATGGAGGGCTCTGTGAGCCTGGAGTTCCGACCCCGAGGTAGGGTGGATGCTGAATTGTTTTAAGTCTCTGAGTATCTCGAGACGTGTTTTATGGAGATGCTTTTGTTATGAATATGCAAAAAATAACCTTATTCGAAGTAAGGTGCCAAAAATCATTCTTTATTGCTTAGCGTAAATGTAAGCCGTGGATAAATACTGCCCTATTGTTGCTAGCTCGGCTTGTATGGGTATGGCTCTTCGGGTCGTTGGACCGGTGGATTGCCTCCCGTCAGAGTGCCACTCGTCATTTTTGCTGGAGCCAGGCCAGTGGTAACGGAGATCCCGTAGACCGGGATGATGTGGCCGCCGGCTGGAGGAAAATCCTGTTTGACAAGAGGATTATTCTGGAACAAAAAAAGAAAAAGAAAAAGAGAGTAGAGAGAAAGAAAAAAAAGGCGTTTTGCTCAAGGGCTCCTGTGGGGCTCCGTGATAGGATAGCCTAGCAGTAATACCGCTTAAGCATTGACACATTCTAGTTGCTCAGGAGCTGTTTGCCTTCTAGGGTGCTGAGCTTGTAGGAGCCTTTGCCCACTATCTAGAGGATTTGGTATGGTCCTTCCTAATTTTGGCCCAACTTTCCTTCATTCGAATTTTGAGTGTCGAGGGTAACCTTCTGTAGGACCAAATATCCGATTCCAAACCTTCTGTTATAGTACCTTTCAATTTTCTGCTTCTGGGCGGCCATTCGGACAAGTGAGGCCTCCCGTCTTTAGTCAAGCAGTTCAAGAGCCATTGCCATGGCCTCGTGATTGGACTCCTTGCTGGCGTGCCAAAATTTGGCGCTTGGTTCTATGACCTCTACTGGTATTAGTGCTTCAGCACCATATACTAAGGAGAAAAGTGTTTCACCCGTGCTTGATTTTGGGGTTGTTATGTACGCTCATAGTACTTCCGGTAGCGTTTCTCACCACTTCGCCTTTGCGCTCTCCAACTTTTTATTCAGGTTTTGAATAATAGTTTTATTTGTGCATTCGGCCTGGCCGTTTGCGCACAGGTGGTATGGTTTACAAAAGATTCTTTTGATTTTGTTGTCTTTAAGGAACTGTGTCACCTTGCTCCCGATGAATTGCCTCCCATTGTCGCATGTTATTTCGGATGGGATCTCGAACCGACATATGATGTGTTCCCATATAAAGTTGATAACTTCCTTCTCTCTTATTTTTTTGAAGACCTGTGCATCCACCAATTTTGCAAAGTAATCAGTCATAAATAGAATAAAACGAGCTTTACTTGGTGCTGTCGGTAAAGGGACGACGATGTCCATTCCCCATTTCATAAAGGGCCACGGTGATAACACGGAGTGTAGTTGTTCGCCGTGTTGGTGGATCATGAGGGAAAATCTCTGACATTTGTCGCATGACCGAACGAACTTGTTGGCGTATTTTTCCATGTTGTCCCAGTAGTATCCCGCTCTGATTACCTTCCGGACTAAGGAGTCGGAAACATACGCCCTCGTAAATCTCCTGGAGCACATAGTTCGTGTCGCCCAGTCACAGACATATCACTAGGGGTCTGTCAAACGTCCTCCTGTATAGGGCCCCATTTTCATCGAGAGAGAATCGAGCCGCTTTAGTTCCCAAGACCCTTGATTCTTTCGAATCAGCGGGCAGTTTTTTGTCCTTCAAATAAATGACGTATTTGTTTCTCCAATCCCATGTCAGGCTGGTGGAGTTGATTTCTGTGTGTCCTTCCTCAACCACGGATTTGAGCAATTAGACGACGGCTCCGAGGAGCAGATCTTCTTCCTCAGCGGATGACCCCAGGTTGGCCAAAGCATCAGCCTCGGTGTTCTTCTCTCGGGGCACATGGTTCAAAGTCCATTCTTTGAAGCGACGCTACGTGATTTGGATCTTATCTAGATACCTATGCATCCTGCCTTCCCAGGCTTCATAGCTCCCATTCACTTGACTTACCACGAGGAGCCAATCACATTTTGCCTAGATGACCTCGGCTCCTAAGACTTTGGCCAATTCAAGACCTGCAATCATAGCCTCATACTCAGCCTCGTTATTAGTTAGCTTTGTGGTTTTTATGGATTGTCGGATTACGCCGTCGATGGGCGACATTAGGACTATTCCAAGTCCAGATCCTCTGATGTTTGTGGCACTGTCTGTGAATAGGGTCCATACCTCAGAGGATGTACCTGATTTAAGCAAAAGCTCCTTTTCTACCTCGGGAACGAGGGATGGCGAAAAGTCGGCCATGAAATCCGCCCGGATTTGGGATTTGATAGCCATCCGAGGTTAATATTCAATATCGTATCCTCAGAGTTCGATGGCCCATTTAGCCAGTCGACTGGATAGCTCGGGTTTGTGAAGTATGATGCGTAGAGGGTAGGTCGACAAGACGCAAATGTGGTGACACTGGAAGTAAGGCTCCAGCATGCGCAAGGTTTTTACTAGTGGGAATGCCAACTTTTCTAGGTGGGGGTACCGAGTTCGGCGTCCCCCAAGGTTTGGCTAACGTAATACACTGGAAATTGCGTACCTTTCTCTTCACGAACCAAGACACCGATTACCGCTATTTCAGACACAGCAGATACATGTACAGTGTTTCGTCCTCTTTGGGTGTGTGTAGCAGGGGCGGGCTAGATAGGTACCATTTCAATTCTTCCAAGGCATGTTGTCATTATGGAGACCATTCGAAGTTGCTCCTCCATTTGAGCAGGGCGAAGAAGTGATGGCTCTTGTCTAGGGGTGTGCATTCGATTTATCGATTCAATTTTGACCCATATCGATAATTATTTATCGATTATCGATTTGTACATATGTTTATCGTTATCGTTTCAATAAGGTTTCGATTTTTTCGATTTCGATTTATCGATTTTCAGGGCTTATCGATTCGGTTATCGATTACACCAATAAGAAAATTTGTGGGATTCCACAGAAAGTATATCGCTATAAATGCGCCTAACTAATATGGACAAAAAGAAGTTAAAATAAGACGAACACCATTTATAACATAAAAATTGTGTCAACAAGCACATGCAACAAAACTAAAGTAAGGGATCAAATGTATGCTACCAACACTCCAACGGTATAAAATAAAATAAAAAATACATCATCACGGCTAATTCTGTTTTCCATTAATTTGAACTTCATTCCCTTGATCTTTAAATATGATCATTCCTTAAATGTGATAGAGGAAATAATAGGGTAAGGGACTTAAGGTAAAGGAAAGGGTATATATTAGGGAAAATGATATTGTATAGCTGCTTTCAAAATAGTAGCGTAATATATATACATTATGTATATTATATTAATCTACACAAATAGGTAATTACTCATTTTACCAGTGTCTACAGTTTAGGGGTGTGCATTCGATTTTGACCCTTATCCATAATTAATTATCGATTATTGATTTGTACATATGCTTATCGTTATCGTTTCAATAAGGTTTCGATTTTTTTGATTTCGATTTCGATAACAAATAATCGATTCGATTTTTTGATAAACCGATTCGAATGCACATCCCTACTCTTGTCTGACGACCTTGATATGAAGCTTCCCAAGGTCACGATCCGTCCTGTCAGCCATTGAACGACTTTAACATTGTTGGCCACTGTGATTTTCTCAATGGACTTTATTTTGTCACGGTTGATCTCGATCCGTCTTTTTGAGACCATGAAGCCCAAAAATTTGCCCGAGCCACTCCGAAGGTACATTTTTTGGGGTTGAGCTTCATGTTGTAGCTTCTGAGGACGTTGAAAGTTTCCTGCAAATGGGTCAAATGGTCCTCTGCGATAGAGATTTAACTAACATATCATCAATGTACACTTCTATCAATTTTCCTATTTGGTGCTCGAACATCTTATTAACTAGGCGTCGGTACGTTGTTCCTGTATTTTTTAGTCCTAAGGGCATCACGTTATACCAATATGTACCATACTTTGTGATGAATGAAGTCTTTTCCCTGTCCTTGGGGTTCATTTGAATCTGATTGCCGGTCGTGGCATCGATTAGACGATCAATGTTGGGCAACGGGAAAGAATCTTTTGGGCATGCTTTGTTTAAATACTTATAATCTACGCACATTCTTAGCTTATTCCCCTTTTTTGGTACTATCACTACGTTAGCTAGCCATTCGGGATATTTCACCTCCCTGATGGACCCGATCTTTAAATTTTTAGTTACCTCCTCTTTGATGAAGGCGTGCTTTACCTCGGACTGCGTCCTCATATTTTGCTTTACGGGTTTGAATTTAGGATCGACACTCAGTCAGTGGGAGGTTATTTCCAGTGGAATACCTGTCATATCTAGGTGGGACAGGCTAAGCACTCGATATTGTTACTAAGGAATTGAATAAACCTTATCATGAGTTCGGGGGTTAACCCCATACCCAGGTATACCTTGCGATCCGGGAGGTTATCGATCAGAACAGCCTGTTTCGATTCTTTGGAGGCGATGAAGGTTCGAGGGGCGAAGAAATCTTCCTCATTGTCTCCGACGGTTTGCATGTTTTTTTCTTTGTATGAGGACGAGTGCATGGGGGTCGATGCCTCATGGTGGACTGCAAACATTTCTCTTGCTGCCCGATGTTCTCCATGTATTGTTGTAATGCCATTTCTTGTGGGGAATCTTACCACTTGGTGCAAGGTCGAGGGTACTGCCCTCATATCGTGTATCCAAGGCCTACCAAGCAAAGTGTTGTACCTCATGTCGTCGTCGATGACCTGAAATTTAGTGCTCTGGGTTGTGCCAGGCGGGTCGACCGAGATGGTGATTTCTCCATTCATTTGTTCTGCGATCATGTTTAAACCGTGGAGGATTCGAGGAATGGTTTTAATATGACTGAGCAACTCTAGCTGTTCTATTACGCCGGACCTGATTATGTTGTCTGAGCTGCCCGGGTCCACGAGCACGCGATTTATCCTCATGTTATTCAAGAGAAACGAGATTACCAGCACGTCGTTATGTGGTTCCCCCATGGCCTCGAGGTTCCCCTCGATGAATATGAGGGTTTCTTCGGGTAAGAGCTTTCGGGTCAGCTGTTCTATAGCGGATATTTTTGTTTGCTTGGACGTGGGACCTTGGAGATCGTTAGCCCCTCTGATAATCATGTAGATACCATGCTGGGGGCCCTCTTTTGCGCTCGGATTGAACCTAGGGGTACGCCGGACTCCGGGTTGATCAGGTCCATTCCCCTATCGCTCTTGAGATCTCTGCCTCTGATTTCACCAATCGAGCAGAATATTCAGTCCTGAAAGTGGAGATTTTGAGCAAGAAGAAGTGTGAAAGATATCGTGCGTTTAAGTGACGAAACTTAACAAGATAACAATCACTATAATTTTTAGCCCCACGGTGGGCACCAAACTATTTACCGTGAAAATGGTAACAACAATTAGATTTGTAAATGGGATTCTAAAGATAAGTGATCTATTCTCGAGCTAGTTTGAAAGGGTTATTAGTGCCAAAACGTGAAGTAAAATGGTAGAGATCGAGTTAGTCAAAGCAGTAATCGAACCAGTAAGGGACATTCCTCGGGTGCAAAGCAGGCCAGTAGATACCTCAGAGCCGAGCCTCGAGCCTAGCTCGAGCTTGTCAGGGATATTCAAGAAGGGGATAACAAGTAAAGATATAGATAAATAAAGATCTATACTACCAATCTTGAGCCGAATAATGAAGAACAAGTGAAGAAAACAATAAAGTGCTAAGGTGACCTCGGGGTAAATGGAGACAGATATCTTAGAAGAAAGAGAGAGAGAGAAATAGAGAGATTATTGCATTGTAGAGAAATGGAGCAACATCAGTCTGCCCTTTTGAAGGCGGGTGATAACTGTGATTTTTACATGATTTATACCCCTTCTTACCTAAGCTTTGTGCATAAATTGATATAGATTAGTCCTAAATTGCTTACAAGTTGCGGTGATTGCAGGTTTGAGCGACCAGATGATAAAGATCACAAATCGGCTCAGGAAGGAGTGAAATCTGCCAAATGTCAAGAGATGAGGTAAAGTGGGAATTAAATGACCTGTGCGGACCGCAACCTTTTGTCATGCGGCCGCATAAGAGGATTCTGCAAGTAACCAAGTCTAGGCAAGCCCTGCGCGGTCCGCACTGTATTGCCACGTGGACCGCATCCATTTCTACGTGGTCCGCAATGATGAAGAAACAGAAGTTCAGAATACAAGGCATAATCCCACGCGGCCACACACCATTTCTATGCGGTCCGCGTGGGTGAATGATCAGAGAGTCAACACTGGAGAAAAATCAACTGTGCGGCCGCGCATCATTTCCACGCGGTCCGCGTGACTCAACCTACGCGGCCGCGTGGCATTTCTAGGAGGTCCGCGTTCCAAGATCCAGTAGCTAAAAAATTGAAGGCCAATTACCCTACGCGGCCGCATGTCATTTCTATGCGGTCTGCGACAGACCCTCAGGGGTATTTTTGTCCGGTTTTTCCTGTGTAGTATAAATAGCATATTTTACTTTTTTAGGTTAACTTCTTTTACACTGTACGA
>MU774417.1:71138-162841 GCA_026770625.1 Nicotiana glauca
ATTTTTTTAATTATATTTAATTATAAGATATCTATATTTATTAATTCAAATAAAGTAACCATATATATATATATATATATATATATATATATGTTATTTTTTATTTTATTTTATTATTTATTATTTTTATATATATTTAAATTTAAAAATAATAACCAATAACTAATTATAAACTAAATAACTAACTATGCCATGTGACCTTTTTTTAGGTTGCCACTTGGCTTAAGGGGAGAGCTTTTTCCTCTCCTTTTAATAATATATAGATGTGGGGACCCATTTTTGATTTAAAAACCAATTCGGAGTATGCGTTCGCGCAATTTCTCTCAAACCTTCTTAGTAATAAAATTGATTTTCATAGGCTACTAATTAAATTTAGTCCATATAGCCCGAGGTGCGCCTTGCCAAACAAAAATGACAAATTTCATGGCCCTCACTCTACTTGTTTTTGAATTGATACTTAGAATTCGGGACGTGCCATCTAGCAAATTTTCATGGCCCCCCGCAAAGTTAATAACACATTAGTCGCTTTAGGCGCGTTCTTTAATAATGTTACCTTCCTAAATTCGGGTGTGCATTTCATGCGACCCAAATCCAAATCCTAAAACGTTGAATAAAATGTGTCGAGGATCCGGGTGCATTTCATGTGACGTGATCCAAAAACATGTTTTAAACGACGTTCAATTTCCTAAAAATTTAATTAAAAGCGGTAAGTAATTTTAAAAATTGAACAATAGGATAACATGTATTAAAATCAGATTTTAGCCAATTATAGCAGTTGAGCGACCGTGCTAGAACCACGGAACTCGGGAGTGCCTAACCCCTTCTCCCGGGTTAACAGAATTCCTTACCCGAATTTCTGGTTCGTGAGTGTTAAACAGAGTCAAACCCTTTCCTCGATTCGGGATTCAAACTGGTGACTTGGGATACCATAAATCTCCCAAGTGGAGACTCTGAATCTTTTAAATAAATCCTGTTTCGATTGTCACTTCAAGTTGGAAATAACTCCCTTTATTATACCCTTCAGGGGTGTAAGAAAAAGGAGGTGTGACAGCTCTGGCGACTCTGCTGGGGATGACAAATCAGAACTTCGGTTCAGGGTTTAAGAATTCGAGCTTAGAATAATTGTTATGTTTGGCTTTATCTGATTTTCCTACATGTTTTCCTGCTAAATGCTTTACCGCTTTGATATTATCTGAATTTTATATAAACTGCGCCGAAACCCTTCTCTTCTCACCTCCGGGGTTGTGCTTACTGGTTGAGACTCCCTATTATGTTAGTGTCATACCTTGAAATAAGAAAGAGGCTGGACAAGTTACTAAGCCAGATGGCCTTTTGGTTCCTGGTACGTAGCCCCCTCCTCGACTCGAGTTGTCCACTCGGGTACATAGTCTAGAACATATACCCAGGTTTTGAACCTAGAATAACTTGACTCCACGTCGGATCTCTAGTAGAAGCGCTTATTTGCATCACGTGCATATGACTTAAGGGACTCAACACAGGGGTTGGGTCCGTCTAAGACAGGTAACCGGACATGAAAAAGACCACCCTGATACATCTTATGTGTTGCATGTACATTTATTTATCTCGGACTCGCATGCTGACCAGCTTGAATATTTGGAAAAATTGAAAAAAAAAGAAATAGCAGTGTAGAGAGTTAATTACCTGTTTAGAAAAACGACCAATGTCAAACTAAAGTTGAAACTCTGTCGAATTTTTGAGGAAAATGAAAAAAAAAAAAAGAAGGAAAGGGAAAAAGGAAAATTTGTTCGTACAAAAAGAATGGTTTGTTTGTCAATAAAAAAAAACAAAAGAGTTTTATTTTCAAAAAAACTTGTTGAAAAGAAAATATAAAAAGAGTCATGCTTTCCGAAATAGTGTATTTGTCAAAAAGAGTCTTGTTTTCGAAAATAGTTAGTTTATTTGCCCGAACTATGCAGGTTTGATTCTCATCGGATGTGAGATACGTAGGCAGCCCTCATCGGGTCCAACCACCCCTTTTGCAAAAATAGCCAAAAATACCAAAATTTTAATTTTTACCCAATAAGTCGGGTGACGCCATTCTTGTTGAACAATAAGCCGAATGTCCCCAAGAGGGCGCCGGAAGGCTATTTTTCGCAAGAATAACCACCTTGAGTCATTTTAAAAACGGATTGCGGGCACAACCCTAAAATCTCCCTTTCGGAAGTGCTGAAGGGCCGTATTTGCAAAGCCGAGTCTTTGTTCTCTTAGAATAAATATTTTTGAAAATAATTGTTTTTTCTTTCAAAATAATTCATCACATGGCCAGTTTTCTTTAAATAGCTTACAGTTGATATTGAAATCTTCTCAGTCTTGCGTAGGCCCATGGCGATGCTGAGTGATGCCCCGTGGACCCCAGGATTTGAAGCTTTGATGTACTCCTGGATTAGTCGAGTCTGTATTTTGTTTTTGAGTCTGTTTTTACTTTCCTTTATGAAACAAAAAAAACAAAAGAAAAGAAAAATAAATAGTTTAGTAGTTTTTGTAATCGCAGTTGTTATTAATGAAAATTTGAAAATTCCCAAAAATTATTTCTTTATTTCTTACATTTAATTTTGCACTTATACGCAAGAACTACGCTTGGTCTGATTCATGTGGGGTCATGATACGTAGGCAATCTATATAGGATTCGACCATAACCAAAAGAAAAAGAAAAAAAAGGAAAAAAAAAAGAGAGGAAAAACCACAAAAAGGCAAAAAGAAAAGAAAATGGCAGAAAAACAAGAAAGAAAAGAAAATCAAGATAGGAAGAAAATAGGAACAAGAGAAGACAAAGGTAAGAGTGAAAAAATGAAAAAAAAAGGGAAAAAAGAAGAAAAACAAAGGAAGAGAAAGTTTGCAATTGGAAATAAGGAGAAGGTCGGGCTGACGCATCTGACCGATCAAAAGCATAATAGGAACTGTTAACTGCTTAGGTGCATTCACTCCCCAAATGTGCGGGTCCCAATATGTTAAATGCCCTAACGCTAACGTGATGGTTTCATTTTGTCATGTCATTCCAGAAAGGTGGTTGGTTTGTGGTTTTAAAGTGGTAACTCCTCTTTACAACACAAGGACAAAAGGCAGTCGGCATCCTGGCAACCCCTTCCTACAACACCCGGTTAAATAAACTGAACATGACAGGCCAAGAATCAGATACCAGTATTGTGGACCCGTCAAAAGAGGTAGAAATGGTGGATGTCAGAGCAATGAGGGAAGAGATGTATAAGTTGAGGCAGCAGATGGCCGAGATGCATCAGGCCTGGGCTAAGGGTCAGCCAGTGCCAGTTTATCCCACCCATCCAGCATATATCCCACCTTTGGCTTAGTCTCAGGAGCTTCCTCCTGCGAATGCATCTTCGCCTTTCCCTTTCTACCAACAGAGTTATAGCACCACCTCCTATCCTCCCCAAGCTCCACCACCCAAACAAAACCCTCCCCCACCAATCACCCCTATCTTTTTGCCGCCTTCACCAGCCACACTGCAAAGATCTTCCAGTGAGCCCCTGTTTCAAGCTCACGACAGTCAGTACTATCCTCCTGAGCCTACCTTTAAAGCTCCTGAGCCATATTCCTACACTCCTCACCTTGAGCTCCCGGTGGAAATTGACAAGCCACTTAAGGATCCGGCACAGAAAGAGATGTTTCGAAAAGTAAAAAGCCTGGAGCAATCCTTCAGGAACATGAAAGGGTTGGGTGGCCAAATCAGTGTGGCCTATAAAGTTTTGTGTCTATTTCTGGATGTTCAGTTACCCGCAGGGTTCAAAATGCCAAAATTCGATCTGTATGACGGTCATGGTGACCCGGTGGCCCACCTGAGGGGATTCTACAGTAAAATGAGAGAGGCCAGTGGGAAGGATGAATTACTGATGGCGTACTTCAGCCAGAGTCTGAGTGGTTCCGTTTTGGAGTGGTATACACGATAGGACCATGGTAGGTGGTATACCTGGGATGACTTGGCACAAGCATTCACCTGCCATTTCCAGTACAATCTCAAAATCGTCCCGAACCGTTTGTCACTGACTAAAATTGAAAAGAAGCCTGGGGAAAACTTCAGGGAGTACGGTTTCCGGTGGAGAGATAAGGCGGCAAGAGTCGATCTTCCAATGAAAGAGAGCAAGATGGTCGATTACTTCTTACAGGCTTTGGAGCCTACTTACTATGGTCACCTGGTGTCAGCAGTGGGAAAATCTTTTAACGAGGTAGTGAAAATGGGAAGTATGGTTGAAGAGGGGCTCAAATCCGACAAAATCATGAGTTATTCGGCAATCAAGGCAACTACACAGGCTATCCAGAGCGGCACTGGAGGGGTATTGGTAAAGAAAAAGAAAGAAGATGTGGCGGTAGTTGATTCAGGGACTTGGTCCAGGGGCCCATCACCATATTACCATCAACCTCGACCCCGTCCCCAAACCTACGCCCACACTCCACAACACTATTACCTACCCCGGGGTCCCCACTTCTCTATCTACCATGCCCATATATACCCCCAACATCCTACCCATGCGCAATGGCGCACACCCATCCCACAAAATGCTTACCCAACTCAGAACACCTACCCACCTCCAAGAGTCTACAAGAATCCCCCGGGAGCGGGTTTGCGAGCCAACCAAAATTTCAAGCAAGAGAGGGCACAGAAGCAGGAAACTTTCACTCCCATCGGAGAGTCATATGCAGACTTGTTTGAGAAACTGAAGCATTATAACCTGATTGCACCGGTTCCTCCAAATCAAGTGAACAAACGTGCAAGAAGCTTTGACCCTTCTAAAAGGTATGAATACCATTCCAATGCCCAGAGGCACGATGTCGAAAGTTGCCGGGATTTGAAAAGGGAGATTGAAAGAATGATTCAGGGAGGGGTAATTGCGGTCCAAGACAGTGTCACCCAGAACATTGCACAGAATCCTTTACCTGCACATGATGGTGCACATTTTGTGGGGAAGATCCATGGCAACAGGGAGTGTGAGAATCCTCTCGGAAACTCGTTGAATGAAGTCAATTATATTGAAATTGGTAAAGGCCCCAACAATTTTGATGGGCAATCCAGTGGCTAAGATGTTGAGTGTGGTGATTGGAAAGACGCCCCATCTCCTGGTTAGCTAGAGTGGAGTTTTTGATGGTTTATTTTGTTGTCATTTCTGTTGTCCGGGTTATTTTTAGGGTTGTAATCCGGATATTGTCTTGTGACTCAAACCCTTCTATCTTTTCATTTTGCCTTGTTTGTCTAGTCTTAGTAGCTTGTGTAGTGCTGTCTAGATTTGTTCAAAGGTTGTAACTAGTCTAGTTTGCTTGTTTTGTTGTTTAAACCCTTTCACCATTAGTCTAATGCAATTCTCTATTTCCTGCCATTTCTAGTCAATTTATTTAGTTTCCTTCTCCTTTTACAAATTCTTTTCATGCTGGTCCTAGTGACTGACATGCACGCATAATTTTCAGCCTGGTTTTAAAAGTTAGTTTAGTAATGAAACAATGAAACAATGTTGAAGATGATAAGGATATTTGAGGGAAATAAGTAAAAGCATCTTGAGATCACTTCGTGCCCAAATCAAGTGAAACGGGGGACAGATAAAACATGAAGAAATACTGTTGAAATGCATCATACCGCATCGGTTTGAAGCCAAAAGCAAGTTTGCACCAAGTCTACAGGGACCGTTCGTGGTACCGAGATTGTTGACCAATGGCATTGGGTAATTGACAAATGTAGATGGCCAATGTGTTGATATGGTTGTTAGTTCTGGTGCAAACAAAGATGTTACGTATGTTTGCCTCACGTTCGTTTAATTGTGTAGTTTGTACTTGGCATGTTTTGGAGATTGGAATGACGAAGGCATTTTGTTCTGCTATCCAAACACTTTACCCTTTGTTACCCCTTTTGAGCCTCATTTATTTTCTTTCATACCCCTCTTTCGGAATCAATAATAAAACTCATAAGCCCGAGCGGGGAAAGTAAGTGGAAAAACAAGTGAAAAATAGTGAAAAGAAAAGAAAAAGAGAAATGAAAAGAAAAGAAAAAAAAAGAAGAAAAAAGAAGAGAAAGAAGAGAAAAGAAAAAGAAAAAAGGGAGAAGGAAAAGAAAAGAAAAGAAATGAAAAGAAAGAAAAAGAAAAGTGGAAGAAGGAAGAAACTGGGGCAGAAGTTGTGGTTGTTATGAGAAATCTGATTCCGAAAGTTGTAATTTTGAACCCATGTTGAATTATTTTGAGCCTTTGATACCCTTTCTTTCTAACCCTATCCAAAAGCCTGCGTTACGGTCCAAAGAAAGACTTTCTGATCAGTCTTCAAGAAATGCCGAGTCAAGCGAGCAGAGGTGAATCATATCAGGGGCAACACTCCAATCCAAATGAAGGAAATGAAGAATGAGAGAGACTTGTCAATGAGAACCACCACGGGTACCCCAACGCGATGAAAGATGAGAGAAATAAAAAATGAGAGTCTTATTGGTGAAAACCTTTACAGGCACCATACAGCGACAGTGAGATGAGAGAAAAACCAAAATGAGAGAGGCTTGATGGTGAAAACCCTATGGGCACCACAAGTCAACTAAGGGTGGTGAATCAGATCGGGCAAGCGAAGCATTGAAGCCCAGTTTCACGGCGAAAAGGTACAACAAGAGCTGAACATCAGATTTTCTAAACAGAATAGGCTGCAGGTGCATGTCAAGGTCGCTAGAGTCGGTATCCACATCTGATGGTTTTCTACTTTGTATTCCATTCCTCCTACCTTGTTTTACTCCCTCTTCCTGGGGCGGTTGTTTAAAACAAGTGAGAAATGACTTCAAAAACTGCAACCAAGCTTTTCAATTAAACAAAATAGGATCTGGTGAACACATAAAGGCGTCAAGTCAGGAGACAACAACTGACACAATGAGTTGGCCACAATCAACATGCTTTGGATTTGTGTGAAATACAAGGGCGTGGTACGTATCAATTCAGGAACAATGCAACAGATGGCGGATGTTTGGTGAATGGATCGGAGATATCTTCTGTGATAAGGATAACTAAGAAAGTGGTTAGCACGGTCGCCGAGTGGGAATCAGTCATCATGGTGAGTGAAGAAACAATAAACTCAAGGCCGAAACCAGGGGTTTAAGTTAAGAAAGAACAACATACATCTTGAGTGGGTGGCAATTGACATGCTTTGGGATTTGTGTGAAATACAAGGGTTTGGTACATATCAATTCATGAACTGTGAAACAAGATGGAGGGTGTTTGGTGAACGGATCAGAGATATTTTCTATGTTAAGGGTTAAAAAAAAAAGTGGATAGTCAATAAACAAGCAAGGCCTTAGAGTAGGAATCATTTATCATGGAAAGTGAAGGAACAATAGATCTCGAGGCCAAGGCCAGTGATTTAAATAAGGAAAGAACAACATGTGCGCTAAGTTGGTAACAATCAATATACTTGGGGGTCCATGTGAAACACAAAGGTTTGGTAAATATCGGTATAAGCGGTGCAACAGATAGATGGTATTGGGTCTGAACAAGAAGAATTATTTTCAAGGAAATGGTTAGTCCAGGAACAAGCAGGGTCTTCGAATGGAAATCAGTTATCATGACAAATGAAGGAGCAACATACCTCAAGGCCGAAGACAATCGTTAAATCAAGAAAGAATAGCATATACACAAAGTGGGGGAAATGGACGTGTTTTGGGATTCATGTGAGACACAAAGGTTGGGGAGGTGCCAGTTCATGCAATGCAAATAGAGGATATTGGGTCTGAACGGAGAAAGGTATTTTATGTGATGAGGACGACAGAGAAAGGGGTTAGTCCATAAACAAGCAAGGCCTTCGAGTGAAAATCAGTCATCATGGGAAGTGAAGGAGCAATCCCCCTCAAAGTTCAAGGCCACAAACCAACCACCACATTTTAAACTGACGAGATTTTTCTTTGATTGAAACAGGGGCAGAAAGTTTCGTTAGTTTCGGAGAAACCCTCCTTAGGGAAAAAGAAACCACCAAAACAGGTTTGACCATAAATTATCAGAGCCCTCCTGGAAAATGGGACTTAGTTTAAATTTCAAAACAATCATGAGTAGCATAATTTGGCATAAATGTACCCCAAAAGAGCATAAGTTGGTTTCAAAGTTTTCATGTTTAAGATGGGATTCAATTAGGAATTTTTAGGACCCTCCTGGATAATGGGACATAGTTTTAAGGTCGGTTTAGATAACAAGATATAGTGAAAGTCATACCTTTAGGTTAAAATTGTCGTTTAGCTAGAGGTTGTCAGGACCCACCTGGATAATGGGGAGTAGTTTAAGACCCTTTTGATAACAAGTGTACTCAGAGTAATACCTTTAGAAGATATAATTTAAGTTCGTAATTGTTAGGAGTTGTCAGGACCTCCCTGGATAATAGGGCTTAGCTTTCAAATTCTTATAATAGTTGGTAGAATAATTCAGTTTAACACTAACCTACATGTCCAGTCACCAACTGGGGCAAGAAATTTCTTTGTTTGTTATTATTTTGAAATCAGGCGCCCACCTGGAGGACAAGGAAATGCATTTCAAGTTCAGCAATCAGGAGCCTACCTGGAGAACAAGGGAATACTTTTCAAGTTTAGCAGTTAGGCACCCACTTGGAGAACAAGGGAATACATTTCAAGTTTCAGCAATCAGGCGCCCACCTGGAGAACAAGAGAATATATTTCTAGTTTCAGCAATCAGGCGCCCACCTGGAGAACAAGGGAATACATTTCAAGTTCAGAAGTCAGGCGCCCACCCAGAGAACAAGGGAATACTTTTCAAGTTCAGAAGTCACATGCCCACCTGGAGAACAAGGGAATACATTTCAAGTTCAGCAATCAGGCGCCCACCTGGAGAACAAGGGAATACATTTCAAGTTTTAGCAATCAGGCGCCCACCTGGAGAACAAGGGAATATATTTCAAGTTTCAGCAATCAGGCGCCCACCTGGAGAACAAGGGAATACATTTCAAGTTTAGAAGTCAGGCGCCCACCTGGAGAGCAAGGGAATACATTTCAGGTTAAGCAATCAGGCGCCCACCTGGAGAACAAGGGAATACAGTTCAAGCTTCAGCAATCAGGCGCCCACTTGGAGAACAAGGGAAGTACAATTCAAATTTTAGCTTTTAATTTTTAATATTTGGTAATATGATGTGCCCAGCCACCAAACTGGGGTGAAAATTTTCTTTGTTTGTCTATTTTGTTGCAGTCAGGAGTCACCTGGAAAACAAAGGAATACTTTTCAAGCGTTGCAGTCAGGAGCCCACCTGGAAAACAAGGAAATACATTCAAGTTCAAGTTCAGAAGTCAGGAGCCCGCCCGTACAGCAGTGGAATACATTCAAGCTCAGCAGTTTCAAGGAAAGGAACAACATCTCAGTTTACAATTCGAAGAGGCAACAAATGGATCCCTCCAGGAGAATATAAGACAAAAAGAAATACAAAACCAAGTTTGAAGATATAGATAGGAATTTTGTAACTCGTAGTTGATAAGCTTAGTTAGTCTTTTTCAATTTTGATTTTGTGTAATAGCGGGACAGCGGACCGGAGCCTCGGACGGAACCTCACTCGACTCTCAACCTCGGTACTCCATCACCTCATTCACTTCTGAACTACACCTGACCTGATTCCATTATAGCCAAGGATATGAAGGCAACCTTTGAAGCAAGGTTCGGTCAGACAGTTTTTCAAAAAATGCTTCTCATGGAGTTTCAAATGGGCAAAAAACCCTCACAGTGCTTACTTTATCTTTGCCCAAAAACTCTTCGTGTTTCCGAGCAAAAAAGGACAGCTGTAAGCACGTAAATTTTGCCCTACATAAAGATAACTCCTAAAAATAAATCAAAATAATTTTTATTGATTTTTTAGGAATTTTTCTTTATTTAGTCGCATTTCATGCATTTTAATATTTTAAAATCAAAATAATAAATACCAAAAAATATCTTGCATGGCATTTAGGTTTTATCTGGAGTCATTTGATTTTCATAAAAATTAAAAAAAAAAAATCATTTTTACACCTTTTTCTTTTGTTGATTTTTCTCTTTTAACTTAGGATTAAGTAGCTTTTATAGTTTTCATAATTACTATAATTTTAGATAATTTAGGTTTTTAATTCTAGGATTTTTAATAAAAAAGAAGATAAAAAGAAATTGGAAATAAAAAAAAATTGGAAGAACCTTCCCCAAAAAATATTCCCCCCCAAAACACTTCTCCTCATATGAGACCTCCCCCCAAAACTATTTTCCCACAAATACCTTCCCCCCAAAATGTTCCCCCACATAAAACCTTCCCCCAAAACTACTCCCCCACATAACACCCTACCCCACACACTCTATAAAATCATTTGCTACACACACAAAAAGGACGGACGAAAATTCACACGAAAAAAAATCCGCCGCTGGTACAATAACCCCCCCCCCCACCCCCAGGTCGTCTTCCTCAATCAGGGAATAGAAGCCATTTATAACCTTCATAGACCCCACCCCAAAGGACCTTGGGTCGAAGACATAAAAATCGGCTACCCCCACTGATCTCCCCCTTCCAAAAAACGTTAAAGCCACTGCTCCATCTTCTGTTTTGAACAGGCTAATGGCCGCGACTCCACCCCATCTCCACCCCTAGGAGCCGTTCCCCACCCTCCTCCAAGAAACAAGCAACAAAACTGGATCTGTTTTCTCGTTCTTCATACATAAGTTTCAGCGACTAACCAAAATTGAAGATGGAAGTATTCAAAATATTCTTTTACAACTTTAGCAAAGGAAAGGAAAAATAGCTGTTGAATAATTCAAAAATAGCTTCGGAAAATTAGTCCAAACACTATCCTTATTCTTCGTCCAAGCTTCGATCGAGTTCGATGAGGTGCAAGTTTCTTTCCGACGAGGTCGATGTTGAGGATTTCTGGTTCGTGTATCCGGTTGTTGATTTGTAATTTCAAAGTGTTAAATTAACACTTTGGCTACTGAAGCGGGATCCACATTTTTAGGTATTTGTTCTTCCTACATGTAATTGTTTTGTTCATAAAGTTAGTCCATTTTGCTGTACCTGGAGCGCTGTCATATTCATATATTTTCTGATTTACTGCGATTTGTTTTTAAAAAAAAAACAAGGGCCATTTTATAAATTGCAAATTTTGTACATCATATTATTACTAGTAAAAGAACTTGAGAAAATTGAGAATTTGCTTAGCAAGCTTTAAGATTATAAAGGAAAATTATGGAATAACAACACGTAGAAGTGGTTGGAAATGAAGACGCAATTGTTCTCTGCCATTTGTTTGTTAGGTTCTTTCTTTTTGTTTCATGTATCATTCTTATGACTTTTGTTATAATCGTTGCTTTTAACACAATGTGGGGACCCATTTTTTATTTAAAACCCAATTCGGAGTATGCGTTCGCGCAATTTCTCTCAAACCTTCTTAGTAATACAATTGATTTTCATAGGCTACTAATTAAATTTAGTCCATATAGCCCGTGGTGCGCCTTGCCAAACAAAAATGACAAATTGCATGGCCCTCACTCTACTTGTTTTTGAATTGATACTTAGAATTCGGGACGTGCCATCTAGCAAATTTTCATGGCCCCCCGCAAAGTTAATAACACGTTAGTCGCTTTAGGCGCGTTCTTTAATAATGTTACCTTCCTAAATTCGGATGTGCATTTCATGCGACCCAAATCTAAATTCCAAAATGTTGAATAAAATGTGTCGAGGATCCGGGTGCATTTCATGTGACGTGATCCAAAAACATATTTTAAACGACGTTCAATTTCTTAAAAATTTAATTAAAAGCGGTAAGTAATTTTAAAAATTGCACAATAGGATAACATGTATTAAAATCAAATTTTATCCAAATATAGCAGTTGAGCGACCGTGCTAGAACCACGGAACTCGGGAGTGCCTAACCCTTCTCCCGGGTTTACAGAATTCCTTACCCGAATTTTTGGTTCGCGACTGTTAAACAGAGTCAAACCCTTTCCTCAATTTGGGATTCAAACCGGTGACTTGGGACACCATAAATCTCCCAAGTGGAAACTCTGAATCTTTTAAATAAATCCCGTTTAGATTGTCACTTCAAGTTAGAAATAACTCCCTTTATTATACCCTCCATGGGTGTAAGAAAACGGAGGTGTGACACCACCTATTGTGATCTTGCCGAGTGTACCACTCCAGCGCCGTGCCACTCAAACTCTAGCTAAATTATGCCATTAACAACTTATCTTTTCCGCCTGCCCCTCTCATCTTGCTACAGAATCCTCTCAAATGGGCCACCGGTTCTCCATGCTCGTCATATAGATCAAATTTAGGCATCTTGAATCCCATATGCAACTGAACATTAGGAAATAGACATAAATCTTTGTAGGCCATGCTTACCTGGCCTCCCAATCCCTGCATGCTTGTGAATGATTGTTCCAGGCTTTTTACCTTCCTGAACATTTCCTCCAGCTATGGGTTTTAAAGTTGTTTCTAAGTTTCAACTGGGAGGTCAAAACGATAAGTTTAGGAGTAATGATGCCTTGAAAGTAGGCTTCGGTGGATTGTATTGGTTATCTATGGTTTGAAACAAAGGATCGCTGGAGGATCAATTGAGCGTAGTGGGCGATGGTGCCACGAACATAGGGGTAGATGGTGGAGGGGGATATAGGATTGGTTTAGCTGGCGGTGCTTGTGTGGTTTGGGAAGTGGTGCCTTGATAGTGGTGGAAATGAGGGAACCGTGGAGATGAATCAGATTAGGAGTTTCATGGGACTGAGCCAATGGCGGGATGAAAGTAGGGTTGGCGGGGTATGATGGTGGTGGGTGCCCTTTCACCCACGCCTGGCACATCTCTGCAATTTGATGTTTTAACTTGTGCAACTCTCTTTCAAGTTAACATCAGACTCTTTCACCTCCCTGGATGGATCAATGACACTTGCATCCAATTCTTGGCCAGTCATGATCAACTTGTCTTTGGACCTGGTGTTGTACGGATGAGTTGCCAAAATGCCGCACAAACTAACCACCTGCCTGGACTTGATGAAAACAAACAAACTCGTTAGCGATTAGAGCTTAAACAAATAGGCAACCTCACGTTGGGTAATACAATGCACCTAAGCAGTTAACCATTTCTATTATACATTTGAACGGCTGCTTGTGTCATCCTGGCTTTTCACTAATTTTGATTTTTCAATTTCTCTTTTTCATTCTCGCTTTTTCTTTGCTCTATTCTTGCTCTTTATTCCTTTATTCTCTCATTTCTCCTCTCTTGTTTTACCATTGCGTCTTCCACAGTTTTTCTTGTTTTCTTTTTCTTCTTTCTCTTTTCTCATTCTCATGGTTATGATCAAATCCTACGGGGATTTCCTACGTATCAAGACGCCGCATGAATCAAACCAAGCATAGTTCTGGGGGATAAGTGCAATTTAAAATCAAGAAAGATATATTTTTTGGGTTTTGAATTTTTCATAAAATAAAAGTAAATAAAAAGCAAACACCCTGGTTACGAAGACTTCACCTACAAATAAAAACTAACCGACTCGATGAGTGGACCAACAAACTTCAAAAGAAAACTGAAAATACATACTCGAAGTGAACTAACAAACTGACAATACAGACTCGAGAATAAACTAACAAAACAAACTCGAATAAAGCCAAGAATACATGAGTGCTTCCACTGCTGCTCCAGTTGGCCTTGCTATGGGCCTTTGCGCTAAGTCTTCTTGGAGGCGGAACAAATCATCCATGATCTATCGGAAAAAAATCATAACTGAGGCGAAGAACATGGATTGGGTTATCTCCTCACACTTGTTGCACTTCATCACAATGTAGTCCGCAATTCTCCTAACCTTTCCTCTGATAATGCCCTTTTCTTGAAGTAACCGTCCAATCTGTTGGGATCTGGTGTTCAAAACTTGTTCAGATATGTGATTTTGTTGTTGAAGCTATTGTATGTCTTTCTCTAATAGTGACATCAAGGCGTAATAGTGCTCCCTTTCTACTTTGAAGTCTCTTGCCTGCTTGGCCATCTCATTTTCAAGGACCTTGACCTTTTTCTTCATACTTACCATTCCCTTTTCATACTTCTCCTTCAATTGCTGAACGAATTAAGCCTGTCCCTCCGCATTCTTAGCTATTTGGCTCGGCCATTTTCTAACTCTGCTTCAGTCTTTCGAAAATCATCGTCAAAGTCACACACTTTTTGCGTAAGGCTGTAGATGAGCTTTTCGTCTTTTCTGCTCCTATCCGGATTCTCAATTGATATTCTCATTTTTCGAACTTGGGCTCGAAGAGCTTCATTCTCTTGGGCCAGCTTTCTTTTTTCACCCTCAGCATCTTATGCTTGGAGATCATTATTGAATTCCATGTTTCTTAGCTTCTCTTTCAAGACATGAATCTCTGCTTGATATTCTTTTTCCTTTTCTCCCCAGGCCACCCTTTCTTGGATTTTGTCGTCAAAAGGTTGAACATGAGGTCTTTTGGTAGGCCTCTCAAGCTCGGGCTCGGGCTCGGACTCAAGTTATGGTTTGTTGTTTATGGAAGACTTTTTTTCAAACCATGCTGCATAATTCGGATCCACTTCCCCTTTTGCAACATCTGGTACTCGGGTGCCATTTTTCAGATACCGGCAGCTATTCCAATCCTGTTGAACTAAAGCTTCGGGCAATGCGGCTTCTGGATGCAGCTATATGACCTGGGTGGTTAAATCTTCATCTTCAGGCACCACCTGATATCTCCCTAGTTGCCTTAGGACCCTTTGCAGCGGATATGGCTGAATACTCCTTACAACCATCAATCTCAAGTAACCTTCGGTAGCCGTCATGTATATAGCCTCATTCATTGGAAGCCATCCTATAGTCCACTCAACCTGACTTGCTTTGAGAGCTTTCAAGTGGGATACCCATGCTTCAAACCATTCCAGCACGTTGTAATCCTTTACCCTCTCCTCATTAAGTTATCTGGTCTCGAACCATAACTCATGAACCTGGGGTGATGGCGAAGATGCTCGATCAACCACCTTTGTAGAAGGATATTGCAACCTTCAAAGAATTGAGCCCCGACTTTGCATAATGTCAATGCTCAATAAATATCCGCCAGCACTAACGGGACAAGTGTATGATCTTCCTTGGTTGTGAGGATTTATGCAATTCTAACCATACGAGTATCCACTGTACCTTTCTTAAAAACCATGATCCCACCACAATAAAAGCGAACCGGCGATAAATTTGCCAAAGACCCTTATCTTGTTTGTTGATCAAACATTTTTCATGTATTTCGAACCCAACTGAGTGCCCGAACCTGAAATACAAGAAATGGAAAGAACAACACCCTTTGCTTGCATGGGCTTTCTTCATCTGTTTATTAATGTTTAG
The DNA here is from genome assembly GCA_026770625.1 of Nicotiana glauca. Taxonomy (NCBI): domain Eukaryota; kingdom Viridiplantae; phylum Streptophyta; class Magnoliopsida; order Solanales; family Solanaceae; genus Nicotiana; species Nicotiana glauca. The sequence goes on from MU774417.1 coordinate 86,441, forward strand.
GAGGTAAAAGAACTTGTGCACCGATGGAGCCCTCAGAAATATAAGTGGTTGCTTTCTCATATCTTGCCCAAACTCAATGTATCCGGCCATTTCCTCCAAAGTAGGGGTGATCTCAAAGTCCGAGAAATGAAAAACACTATGGACATGGTCCCAAAAAGTTACCAAAGCCTTGATTAAATCTTCCCGTGGTTTGATCTCCAATATGTTTATAAGGGCACCCAACTGCTTTTTCACCCATTTCTGACCATCTTCATCTAGATCATTCCACTACATATGCAAGTGCAACTGAACCTATTTCCTGACCACTTTTGGCAAGTTCTGGGCAGTGTTCATTTATGAGGGTTCCTGGACAGTATTCATTTATACCCGTGGAGGGTTAAGGTTAGGGTTGACTCAGGTGGACCTTTTTTTGTAAAACAGGTTTCCAATTTTTACATGAAAAATCAAAGGACCGTGATTTCTTCCCCTATATGCTAATTTTAGCCAAATGATCGATTTTGCAAATGTGGCCCCTTCTCAATTCCGACTGAAATTTTGAGGCCAGGGAGGACTACTTTATGGGAAAAATGACACTTCACGGATAGACTTGTTCGTTCTTTACAAAAATAGCCCTTCAACAACTGAAGATGCTCTAAGGCCATGTCGGCAAGAAAAGTTTAAGACATTACCGAAGCTGGATCGGCTTATTTGACCAGAAACTCCAAACTACTTTTATTTGACCATTAACTCTTTTTCTTCTCTTTTTTTCAAAAATAAGGCCAAACTTTATGTAGGTTTCCTACATATCCTACATCCGGTGAGAATCAGACTTGCTTAGTTCGGTCAATTTTGACACATTTGAAAAGGACAAAGTGTTGAATCTTTTGAAATAACTCTCTTTCTCTTTTCCCATTTTTTTGAAAATTTTGACAGAGTTTCGAGATGTTTCTAATACCGGGGATTTTATAGAACCAGGCTTTATTTCCTTCCCTGCATCACTCTTGGTTTTTCCTTTGCTTTATTTTTCCTAGTCGGTCAGCATGCAAATCGAAACAAATAAATGTTCACATAGCACATAGAATGCATCGGGATGGTCTGTTATTTTGGGCACACCTATCCTAGACGGACCCAACCCCTATGTTGAGTCCCCTAAGTCAAATGCATGTGATGTAAACAAGCGTTCCTACTAGGGATCCGGCATGAAGGTGTGTTTTTCTAGGTTTAAATCCTAGGGTTTTGTTCTAGACTTGGGGTTACCCGAGCGGACAACTGGTGCCGAAGAGAGGGCGACGTACCGGGAGCACTAAAGTATACCTGGCCTTGTCGCTGGACCAACCTCATTCTATTTGGTATAATTTCTACAGAGAAAGTGGGCTACGCGAACGTGTGCACCATTTTTAGAAGACTCAGAAGGGTAGACAGTTATATACAATTCAAACAATATTAAAGCGGTAAACAGATAGCATTTAGCACAAAAGGTTCACATAATACAGTAATATCAATAATAAATAAAGCCAAGCAAAATCATATTAAAAAGCTCAAACTCTTAAACCCTGAACCAGAAGTTCTGGCTTCTTGTCCCTAGCAAAGTCGCCAGAGCTGTCATACCTCCTTTTTCCTACCCCCGAAAAGGGTATAAGGGAGTTTTTTCAATTAAAGTAACAATCGAAACGGGATTATTTATTCTTATTCAGAGTTGCCACTTGGGATAATTTATGGTGTCCCAAGTCACCGGTTTAAATCTCGAATCGAGGAAAGATTTGACTCTGTTTATGTCTGCAAATACAGAAATTTGGGTAAGGAATTCTATTAACCTGGAAAAAAGTGTGAGGCACTCCCGAGTTCCATGGTTCTAGCACAGTCACTTTGATCATACTTGGCTTAATCAAATTGTCTAATTACTCATTTTAGAACCTATGTGCTTTTTTTCTCTTTTAATTAAAATATTATCTTGGAACGGGTCACGCGTATGTGTACCTATTTGTTTGGCGTGTCGCAAATCATGTCACGCGAACGTGTTCACAATTAATGATGCTTTATTATTATTAAGAAAGTTGAGTCGAAGTTGCGCGAACGCATACTCCAATTTTGTTTTTAAGAATAGTAATTATGTCACGCGAACGTGTCCATAACCACTATTGTATATTAAATGTGCCTAAAGCAAACTATAAATATTTGTCATTTTTATATCAAGGTTATTAATAATACGAGGCCATGAATGACTAACTTGTGGATGGCCTACCTCGGACTAGATTTAATTCTATTCAATTAGTGGCATATTAAGATAATTGTTAAGCAAAATTTGACCGAAGTTGTAAGAACGCATACTCCGAATTAGTTTTTAGAATGATAATTATTTTACGTGAACGTGTACGCAATCACAATTGTATTTTAAATGGCTCTAAAGGATTTTCTACGAATTTTCAACATTAATGTCTCCTTCGTATTTGTGAGGGCCATAGGAGATTTGATTAAAATGGCACACCCCAATTATTAAGAAAAGACAATACTTGATTGAAATAAATTACGAAGTTTCTTAAGGCAAATCGGATCATTAGCGAGGGAGCCAGGGATACATGACAATCTTTGCATTGCATTTGGGCCAATTATAAACCTAAATCACATATAGGAACAGTAGAAAAAACAAGGAAAAGGAGAGGGGGCTTGACCCATGGTCAGATGAGCATTGGGCCCAATTGAGCCCAAAAATGAAACCGGCAGGGGGTCGATGAGCTGTAAGTGAGCCACACGATATGGACCAAGGCTGAAGACCTCTAGGCCCGAGATTTGACCCAAGATCCAAAGAGAACTAGATTTGATAAATTTGGGCCTTGCATTGGACGAACTGACCCAATAGGCCCAAGACATGCCTCCTCCTACTTTTTGCCTTAGGCACATGCATACAGTGTTAAATGTAGAAATTAATTTGCTGAAATCAATCATTGGCCACATTCTCTTGAAAATGTAAAATTAATACTAACTATTATTGAATTCATAGAACAAATCTAACAACAAGGGTAATGTACACATCTGAATCAAGTATTGTAATGGTGAATAACTCATAAGCTCATTCATATGTTTAAAACCAAAGCTTAAAATAACAGAATCATGATGCGAGATGAACTTAACATCACTACCAACATGAAACAATTTAACCAAAGTCCAAAAAATGTGCTATTCGTTTGAGTTAAAACCCCTGCTGTAACAGTCCAACCCCAAATTCAAGATAGAAAGAGTTCAATCTAGTCAAAAACCAAAATGACAAAATTAAAGTCCCAATACAACCCTAAAAATGTGATGTTGGCAGTATGATTGATCGCAGTAAAATTACATGTAAAGTTAATTTAGTAAGAAAAAATAGAAATAAACTTTGAAGAACATAGATTAATCTACAATCATCTAATCATTCATCCATAAATATCGAAACTAACTACATAGCTTCAAACTTGGATTTCACACGTTTAACAGGGTCCAAGAAGTACTTAAGAATAGAAATTAAAACAAGAGAAGATGATGAAATGAGCATCAATAGAACTGTGCAAACCAACAAATCAACAACATGAAATTCGCTTTTCTTAAGCCATTTTCGAACCCAGATCAACCAAGAGGTCCTTGAGGTGTTAAAATGACTATAATAGTGTACCCAAAAATGTAATTCCAAACAGTTTTTAACAAAGACTAATGCAGAGAGTTTTTCAATTTTTTTAGGGTGTGAGTATGTGTAAAGGGTGAGGGGAAGACCTTATTTATACAGCAAAAATCTGTTCTGTGCCTTCCAAAGCAAGGCAATGGATTTCCCCAAGATACCCCTCACAGGACATCTTTTCTTAACAGAAAAATGACAGTTGTCCCTTTCTCATTAGTTTCAGCACTTCAGCTAACCAAATGAGGCCAACAGCCCTTGTTCTAGAATAATTTGATATTTCTCTAAATAGAAAAGCCCTAAATTACCTTTCCAAAGTCTGTTTATTATAGCCCCTGCCTAAACTTTCCTTCCGCAATTAGGTCCCTAGGGTTCCTAGTTATGGACAAATCAAGACTAACATCCTAAGACCAAAATTATTATACACAGAAAGATCAAAGAAAAAGCCATTGAGCAAATAAACTTTAAGCAAGAAATGAACTTGATTCTCATGAATTGAATCTTAGCATGAAATCAAAAATGCAATTCATTGAACCTACGCCTAAGTAGATTAACAGCAGAATCAATTGAAAAACCAACTTCAACTTAAACTAACATGATTTAATTATTCTATATGCCTCAGATTAATTTAATTGAGATGACTGACTGAAATCTCAATAAAATAGTAATTAAAACTAACAAAACTAAAACCTTAAAATAAAAACAACTAACTAAGGGAAAGAAGAGAAGAACAGAAATGACCTAAAACTAACAAAGCATGATTCTGAAAAATAAAAATAACCCTAATCATGTGGGAAAAACCAAAAGAAGGGGAGAGGAATAAGATTTTCAGAGGGAGTAGAGATTTACCTGAGAAAAATCAAAGGGTTCAAATTCCATTGGATCGATGCAAAAGGGACGAAACTATCCCGAAATGATCCGAAATTGAGGATAATTAATTGTTCCTACCAAGAACAACTAATCAGCCTGTATTTCTGGCTAGTTCGAGGCTTGAAACCAAACAAAATGAGATTTCTAACTTGTTGTAGATTTAGGATTTGGGGTTTTTGGGAGGGGTATTTGGGAAATCGACGATGAAATCATAATTATGGAAGGTCAAGGATGATGGGGTTTGATTTTGGAGTAATTTAGGGGAATTAGGGTTTTGACCGAATTTTTCGATCTAAAATTCGAGCAAATCTAAAGAGATTCGAGGGTAGCTAGTCAGAGATTGAGAAAGGGGAGGTCATGAGAATTCTGTAGTGTGAAGATGGGGGTGATTGGAGCGTCGCCCCCGGCGGAGGCGATTTTCGGCAGGCGATATGTAGCGGAGGTAGCGATGGCATGCTAGGGCGACGTTCTCTAGGGTTTTGAGAGACGGGGATGGGGGAGGGGAGGGGAGGGTGAGGAGAAGACTGAGGTGGTTGACTGGGGTATGAGGGGGCGTTTGGACACTCTTATAGTAAGTGACCAGCTAGTTCCGAGCCATTGGATGATTGAAATCAAACGGCTGTGATTAAACCCAATAAAATGGGGTCATTTTGCTTCAGGTGGGGTTGGACCGGGTATGTGGTGGAGTTTGGGCCGGATCTGGGACGGGTATGGGGCGGAATTATCACTTGAGCTGGCTGATTTGGCCCAAAAATCAGCCTTTTCTTTTCAATTTCCATTTTTTTTCCTTTTCAAATTAACTTAAATCCTAAATTAACTCTTAAACAAAATTTATTTAAAAAATTAAGCTTATTACATGTCATAGTATTTATAAAAAATAATGAACTCCTAAATTAAAAGAAGAACCATAAAATTTACAATTTAAAAGTGAAAAATGCAAAGTGAGTTATTTTTGTGATTTTTTTATTTTATAAAATAACTAATTTACTAATTAATCTAAAAATATAAAATAAATCCTAAATGCAAATGCAGAGTATTTTTTTGTATTTTCATGATTTAAAAAAAAAAAGTTAAACATGCACAGTAAAATACAAATAATTAAGAAAAATTCCACACAATTCCTAAAATGGCAAACAATTAAAAGAAAAATCAAATTCTTTGGGATTCTGTAGGAGTATTTCATATAGGGCAAAAATCACGAGCTGACATCCGTATTCATGGGCTTTGCAAGAATGATAATATGGAAGATGCACTCATTTTGAAGGAAGAAATGAGATTAAATGGTATAATGTCAAGAATTGTCATGTATAGGATGCTTATTCTGATGTAACTTATGAAACGTGATGACGCTGAGTGGGTGTTGACAAACATCTCTAACACGGGGCGTGATCCAAAAGAGGTGATGTACAATACCATCCTTTGATGGCCATTACTCAACAGAAAATATCCTGATGGCTCTAAAGGTTACTCAGGAAAGGATATTAAGGTGTTTGAAGCAAATTGATGAGTTGTTGATCACATTACATGGATTGCTTTTGTGGGAATTTGCTTTTGGAAAGTTTGCCTTGATTCAATCATTTTGCTTTCCGCTAACTACTTCGCGAAGAGGGCAAGCACGATCATGTAAATACGCAGGGCAGGTTAGGATGTCACCCAAGTTGATAATACTACTAATGTTCGAGAGCCACAAAGGGCATGGTTTAAATTGGTTCGCTAAAGGTATTCTGGATCTTATATGTTACTTTAGGCGTAATGAATGCCTTAGTATTGATATTGTTGGTTGGGAGCTCGTAAGTATCCTTGTTCTTGACTTGAACCTTGAGGACAAGGTTCTTATTGAGGACGGGAGTATTATTATGAATCAACCCCAACCCAATAAGGATATCAACATGCAAATAACTATTGGGCTGAGAAGAGCTATTGGGCCGAGAACAAACAATATGGTTAGACTAATTTGGGATCCGGGACCGAGTAATGAGCCCAAGAACAATTCTATTAAAAAGAGTAGTGGCCGATAATTTTGGAAATTATGCGAATTGTTATCTGAGAAACTCCTCTCTCTCTCCGGTCTCTCCCTCCGTCGTCTATTCTCTCTGTGGCTCTGTCTCTTCATCTCCTTTCTTTCTCTTACTATTTCCTTAGTTTATGGCTATATCCTTTCTATTTTAATCAGTTTATTTGGAAGTTTAATCAATGAATGGTTTTATTGAGTTCATAACACAAAGAATATGGCGAGATGGGTGACACCGTTTCATCTTTCACTTTAACCAGAGGTTTTGAGTTCGAACGACTGATTCTATTTCGACTTCTACCTATGAAGAAGCTACAAATTTATTTTTCTTCTCCACAATAGTAAAATAACTTCTGGTACTACTTAGGATAACTTACATTATTTTTAAACATTTTCTTCTATTGCATATATTTCAATTTAAAAGTTATTAGGAGTAATTAATATGAAAATTTTTAATTACCATTATTTGCTTTTTTTTTTTACGTTATAAATAAGTTTAATTTTTATAAGTAAGTGCAATAACATAGAATTAAGAAAGAAACAAAATATTAAAAAATTGAGGTTGATAATTTAGATGATATTCTGCCAAATTGAATTAGGAAGAAGGTGAGAAATGTCTATCCATTAAAATTGGTGGAGCCACTTGGACATTGAACAATTGCTTTATAAGACCGATACACATTCAGCTAGTATTATACTTTAGTCAATTCGAGAGACATATCCTTTGTTATATACCTATACTTTGTTCTGAAACACATACACAGAGCACTTGAGAAATTCCTAATCAAAAGGCCATGTATTTTCATTTTGATCTAGTAACCACTGTTACAGTTGCCGCCACCACCGTTTTCTTGATTTGCACTATCAAATTACAGTGGTTCCGCCCTGACAATCACTTGCCGCCGCCGTTCGCCGTCGAGGATGACGGTTACGACGGAGGCAGATGCTGTGCGGTGTGCCTCAGCGACGTAATCGGCGGCGAGAATTGCCGGAAACTGCCGAAATGCGGCCATATGTTTCACGTTGAGTGTGTGGACGCTTGGCTACAGTACAATTGGACATGCCCACTTTGCAGAAGACAAGTTACTGATCAGCTTCCTAAGCAGCAAGGAGAAAACACCATTTTCTCTCATCTAATTTTCCGTTGCAAAGATTTACTGCTTAAGATTTTTAGTCCTTTTACTGAAGAACTTATGATGGTTTTGATCGAGAGCGTAATTTTGCCCCGTCCTTGAATTTATTTTTTCTTTTTCTTTTGGGTTTTTTACTTTTCAAGGGATCGATCATTTACTAACTTTTCTTCTGTATTTTCCTTGCCTAGTTTTCAGAGGTTAATGAGAATTTTTTTTTTTTTTCATTTAATCTATCTATCAAATTTAGCATCGTAAATAACTATATTCATATCGGAAAATTTTATTTTCTTTAATTCGTGGAAAGAAAGATTGTGAAGTTTTGGGTTCTTTTGTTTTTACGTCCTCTTTTTCCTCACTAATGTTTGATGGGCAGAACGAAAGGGAAAGGATGTGAAGTGGAAGAAGTTTCAAATCAGCTTTCTTTCTTTGTTTGAATAGTAGTGGACTTAAAAGAACATATTTTCCCTGATGTTTGGTTTGAAATACATAGCCCTTTATGTTATTCGACAAACGCCTCAATTAATCCCTCTATCGGTTAAACATTTCAAGGCTATTAAACATATCAAATAAACACCCAAATACGACAAAACATAGGCGTGAATTACACTGACGCATTAAAGTAAATCGATAAAAAAGGACGGCACGGGTAATTTGTATAATTTAAACAAAAACAGTCATCTGACCCCCTTCCCCACACCCGCGTCCCACCTAGTTATCTCAATAAATTAGTCCAAACTTCCGGTTAGTTCTAGTCCGGCAAAAATGGAGTCTCACCGAACTGACCAAGAATTTGAATTGACAGACATCTCCTATAACCCAAATACTGCACGAGCAAAAGCTCTCTGATCTTGTCAATGCCTATATATGATTGTCACATTTGTTTGGTGGATATATGAATGCTCATTAACAGAACAACTACATACGCATTAAAGGCGAGCCATGGATACATCATAGTATCTCCATAAATAAATAAAGAATCTAATAGTAATATTTATTTGACTCAAAAGTTATTAAACATTTTTTAAGCAAATCAATCAAAGAAGATGAAGGGGTAAATCCTTGTTAAAGATAATTAATTCTAGATCCGAGATGAGTAAGATAAATGAAAAAACATAGTCGAGTATATATGTTGACGGCGATTATGACCAAATTTAATAGCATAAATGAAGATGCATTAAGTAACATTAAGTGACAATAAAATATAGATAAAGGAAAGGATTCACTCGATCTTGAGCGAGGCGGATCCTCTTTTATTTGATAAAGATAAAGTTGAATGATAGACAAATATACGAATCTTAGGATCCTTTTTGGATCTCACGAAGTTTTGGGATCATAGATCCTCTTTTTCTCTTTTAAGAGACGTGTTTACATATTTTCTAGAGAGAAGGAGAGGGAGAGGGATCGAGAGCGAGCCCCTCGTTTGGGAAGTCCTCCCCTCCTATTTATGAGGGGGGTATCCACAGAAAATTCTAAAAAAATGTACAATTTAGAGGGAATATTCGGTAGAATATCCCTTTTGAGTAATCCAAAGCAAACTAGCTGTTTGATAACGGTACGACCTTGGTTATTGATGACGGTACGACCTTGGCCTGTCTGACCACAACCTTATTTTCCCGCGTAACGAATTTCTCTAATCTAATTTTGACTCATACAGTTAGTCCCTCCGCTTATTGAGGTCGTCTCTTGGTCGAGCTCGATGAGCGGACTTCATTAATCATAGTTTGAGAAATTCGGATGGGGAGGTCGACCTCCTCTTTTTGGCGATGGCCCTTGGCCATAAGGGTCGACCCCCCTATTTTTCGGTGATGGTCCTTGGCCATAAGGGTCGATTCGAACGAGGCCGAATGTTGTTTAGGACGAGGCCGAATATTATTTTGGTTGAGGCCGAATATTATTTCGGTCGAGGCCGAATTCTTTTTGGCGATGGCCTTTGGCCATAAGGGTCGATCCCCTCTTTTTTGGCGACGGCCTTTGGCCGTTGGGGTTGACTGTTGTTTCGTACGAGGCCGAATATTATTTCGATCGAGGCCGAATTCTTTTTGGCGATGGCCCTTGGCCATAAGGGGTGTTATTTCGAACTTGTCGAAATGTTAACCTGTTGCTGTTCGATCAAGGTCGAACTTATTAAACTTTGATGGCGAAGGCACTTAGCCTGTAACTCAGTTCGAGCGAGGTCGAACTTCGTAATACTTTAATAGCGAAGGCACTTAGCCTATAACTCAGTTCGAGCGAGGTCGAACTTTGTTATACTTTGATGGCGAAGGCACTTAGCTTGATTCCCCGTTCGAACGAGTCGAGCTTATTAAACTTTGATGGCGAAGGCACTTACTTTGAGTCCCAGTTCGAGTGAGGTCGAACTGTAGTACGGCGATGGCGATGGCGATGGCATTTAGCCTGAGTCCCAGTTCGAGCGAGGTCGAACTATAATATGGCAATGGCAAAGGCACTTAGCCTGAGTCCCAGTTCGAGCTAGGTCGAACTGTAATATAGAAATGGCAAAGGCACTTAGCCTGAGTCCTAGTTCGAACGAGGTCGAACTGTAATATGGCGATGGTGATGGCGAAGGCACTTAGCCTGAGTCCCAGTTCGAGCGAGGTCGAACTGTAATATGGCAATGGCGAAGGCACTTAGCCTGAGTCCCAGTTCGAGCGAGGTCGAACTGTAATATGACGATGGCGAAGGCACTTAGCTTGATTCCCAGTTCAAGCGAGGTCAAACTGTAATATGGCGAAGGCGAAGGCACTTAGCCTGAGTCCCAGTTCGAGCGAGGTCGAACTGTTATATGGAGATGGCGAAGGCACTTAGCCTGAGTCCCAGTTCGAGCGAGGTCGAACTGTAATATAGTAATGGCAAAGGCACTTAGTCTGAGTCCCAGTTCGAGCGAGGTCGAACTGTAATATGGCGATGGAGAAGGCACTTAGCCTGAGTCCCAGTTCGAGCGAGGTCGAACTGTAATATGGCGATATCGAAGGCACTTAGCTTGAGTCCTAGATCGAGCGAGGTCGAACTGTAATATGGCGAAGGCACTTAGCCTGAGTCCCAGTTTACTTAATTTTGCTTGCATTGGAGAATATGATGTATATCCTGGGGGAGTCCCACTTTGCTTACTTTTGCTTGTATTGGAGAATATGATGCATTTCATATTCGTGTATCTGGGAGAACGCCCTTGCTTCTATTCCATTTAGAAAAATAGTGAGTTAAACCAAATGAATTGTTCGTTACCTCGATTTGATCGGTTGACGAGTGGAGAGGAGTGGTCACGTTTTCCTCTTCGATTATGCTTTTAGTGGACGCTACCAATTTTGGTGTGGCTATCCGCTTTAGTAAAGTTTTTTGTTGTACAAATAGCACATCATATAATAGAGGAATAGTTGGGGAAGAAGAGGGCACCAGATGACCATATCTCTTTTGTGCGCCTTCGTGCAGATCCACACTATTGTGGTACTATGTCGTTGTTCAACTTCTATTTACCTTTCCCCATGTGGTGGCTGCTTGTACTGGACTTCAATTGTGTATGACAAAAGCAAAGGGCTTATATAACTAGCATCTGCTCTTGAAACCGCAATGATAGTCACTTTGGGAAATTCCTCAAAGGTTGTTGCTGGCTCGGCATAGTAACGAGGCGAATGCATCGACGACATTGCCGACGCCGACGCTTTCTCTATCAGTTTCTCCGTCAACATTACTACTGCTATTGCTACTTCAACTTGAATTAATTTCAACTTATCTTCTTTTACAGTTGAAATATATAATCAAATTTATTCAATGATAAGAAACGTCTTTGATTTGGCATTTAAAGAACACAGAAATTATACAAATATTCTCTTATACGGATAGTATATTAAAAATTTGAAGGTGAAGACATGTAATGTCCTTGTTGCCTCACAAGTCGGAAACGAAGAGCGACAATGTTAAGGTTGTCATCAACATTATTCTCACTCGCATCAAAGATGTTCCGAATGGATGTTTCAATCTCATTGTCGAAATGATATGCTACTCCCAATCGTTGGATTGTATCTATCAATACAAGTTTTTGTATACTATTATCAGGAATTTCCACCAACATTTTCCTCACTAATTATTTTAATCCTTCAAGTTCAAGTTTTTCTTGGGTACTGATTTTCTGCATTTGAAAATTGAGGAAATGATGTGCCCAGATAGTTGAATAAAAATCCGCCAAAAGGACGTGAAGCTGAAGGATCCACTAATGCTAATGGCCTCATAATTAATGTTCTCTCTCTAGATCGCTTTCTATATGATCTCCAAACTATAGGTTGAAAAATTGCCCTCTGACTAAAGTTGGCAGAAGCATATGACGAGTTTAAGAAAGTTATTTCGTCTTTTCATGTTATGGTAAACAGTCGTACTAGGAAATATCTACCATGAACAGAAAGTGGAACTGGAATTAAATTCTAGATCTAGAGGAAACTAAAATTTTAAATAGAAAATTTCCACAGACGGCGCCAAATTGTTTGGCTCAAAAGTTATTAAACACTTTTTAAGAAAATCAATCAAAGAAGATGAAGGGGTAAATCCTAGTTAAAGATAATTAACTCTAAATCCGAGATGAGTAAGATAAATGGAAAAACATAGTCGAGTACACATGTTGACGGCGATTATGACCAGATTTAATAGCATAAATGAAGATGCATTAAGTAAAATTAAGTGGCAATAAAATGTAGATAAAGGAAAGGATTCACCCGATCTTGAGCGAGACGGATCCTCTTTCATTTGATAAAGATAAAGATGAATGATACACAAATATACGAATCTTAGGATCCATTTTGGATCTCATGAAGTTTTGGGATCATAGATCCTCTTTTAAGAGGCGTGTTTACATATTTTCTTGAGAGAAGGAGAGGGGAGGGATCAAGAGCAAGCCCCTCGCTTGGGAAGTCCTCCCCTCCTATTTATAAGGGGAATATCCATAGAAAATCCTAGAAAAAAGGTACAATTTAGAGTGAATATTTGGTAGAATATCCCTTTTGAGTAATCCAAAGCAAACTAGCTGTTTGATGACGGTCCGACCTTGGTTATTAATGACGGTACGACCTTGGCCTGTCTGACCACGACCTTATTTTTTCGCGTAACAAATTTCTCTGATCTAATTTTGACCCATACAATATTCAACTACAAATTGGGTATTGTAAAATTAAATCAACAGTGGTCAAGCACGTGAATGTCAAAGATTTAAAGCATCAAAGCGGCAGAAAATACAACTACAACAACAGATCTAGTGACGACTTTATTCAAAGAAGCAGAATTTGGAGAGTTGGTAGGAGAACTGTCGAGAGCGGTGGCGATGGATGGAGGAGAAGCATCGAAAGAAGGAGATGATGCGGAGTACTAATGGTTGGTTGAGTTGGTGGAGACATATTGAAGACTTGTCTTTAGTGTTCTTTTTTGTATGTGGTGGCAGTAGGGGTGTACATAGATCGGGTTGGTTCGGTTTTTATCAAAACCAAATCAAACCAACTATATCGGTTTGGATTGGTTCGATTTTGTCGGGTTTTCGGGTTTTTTGTTACTTACATATTATTTCAATCTTACTTTGTTAAATATTGGATACGTATATACCTATTTAGTAAAAATATAAAAAGTTGAGAAATATATTATCAATTAAAATATTCTTATACGAGAATTCCATTAGTTAACACATAATAATTATTTTTTTAGTTGTCTGACAATAATTTTTCGTTGATATACACTTTTAGGTTAACCGAATTTAGTAATTAAACATAAAAATCAATATGATACCTAAATATTAATAACCACTTCACATTCGAAAAAGATATAAGAATTTAATACATCTTAACATATGATATGAATATGTAAGAACAAAGAGATGGACGTATTTCAGTAACACTTGATAAGAAACTGATCATACAACCCATTATTTAAGGTCAATAAATATGGAGCACTTCATATTCTATTAAAACTTATATCCCGCAAGAGAATCCCAAATATTTCTAGGTATTTTTTAAAGAAAATTTTATAAAATCTTAAATAATATATATAAAAATTGTATATTGATATGTCGGGTTGGTTCAGATTTTTTTATTCAATACCAAACCAAATTAAATCAAACCGAATCGGGTTTTTTAATCGGTTTGGATTGACTTTTCGATTTGGTGCGATTTTTCGGTTCGGTTTGTACACCCCTAGTGGGCAGTAGCAGTGGTGGAGTTGGTAGCGGCAGTTTGATAAAGAGACATAAGCACAAAATTTGAGGTACCAATTTTCCTATATTGGCTTGCTGTTTAGGCTGCCATGGAAATTGTTCTTGTCCTCCATCGAAGGTAAAAACTTTGAAGGAGAACTGTAAAATGAAGGTAAGTGGAGACCGCATAAAGTAAAATTAATTTTATTTTAAAAAAATTAAGGATTTCACGTGCTCAAATGTGAATATAAAATACACATTTTGTCATGTAAGCATGAGGAATTCACGAAAAAGAAAGCGTATAATTGATAATGGGATTAGTTAAAATGTTGATTTAGTCGTTAACAGTCTAGATAAAGGGGTGGGGAGCGGGGGCGGGGCATTAAGTGGATGTATTAAAAGGATCTTACATTATAGACTTGTCACGTGATCTGATAACATGAACTTTCAGACTTTATATTTTGGTGACCCAGATCTAACTAATTACAACTCTTCGTAGGGAGAAGCCAATGTAATGTGCAATGCCCAATCTTAAAAAATGGGAAGAGTAAAAGGCGAAGGAGGTCTAAAGTGAAATTTTTTGTTTCTTTGCTAATTGGTATTTAGACAAAAATGTGACAGGCTCCAAATACCCATATTTATACAAACAAATTAAAAAACTCTTTCCCTGTAATCAAGCATGAAGAATAAAGTAAGGGAAGCCATATTAATACTCCCTCCGCATCATTTTAAGTAATTTTTTGTAGTCCACAATACTTATTTTTCAGATATCAAGAAGGAATTAACTTTTTTTTCTTCAAAAGTCAGCACTTGAATAGTCTAGGAATAGTTATTATATTTCTAATAAGCAAATTAATTTTAATATAGCCAATTTTATTACTAATTAATGCTAAATAAAATTAAAGGTAAATTCCTTAATATGTGTGAAAATAACAAAAAAATCAATTAAAGTGGATCGGAGGAAATAACTTTATAGAGATGGTCAGTTGTCCCATGCTTGATAGGAGGATATGGAAGGAAATTATCTTTACCGTCTGCATTAGATAGTGTAGGGATTCTCAGGTTAGAATTGTATGGGTCCAAACTTGGACGACCACAACTGTTCGATGAATAAGACCAATGGCGAGATCCTTGTAGCTCGGTGTCTTGCAAAGAATAATAGACAAACGGGCAGAGATTGTTCGACCCTTACAGTAGTGTAGGCCCAATAGGGGGTATTAGGAATACTCCTTCGAATATTCCCCATAATATGTCTTTTAGGATTCATAAGGGGTATGTCCCTTATATATAAGAGGAGAATAACATTGTAAAGGGGAATTTCTTTTTTCTTTTTTTTTTTTGGAATTTTGAGAGGCTAAGAACACTGACTATAATACTCTTCTACAAAAACATTTAGTTTCTTGAATGTCTAATGAGAAAATCAAGGAATATTATTCACCGCATACATCTTATATATCTTTTGTTCTAGAGATTACTATTCTTAGCTAAGATTTACCCTATTATTTTTTTTAAATGATTAATTCGAAAAGGTTATAATATCTTTTGGGTCAAATAATTTGGCACCGTCTATGGGAATTTCTACAGCCAAGATTTTAGTTTCATCTAGATCCTTGAAAGAGATAATCGCCTCTTCATAGCCTCACAAAGGTCAGCAATCGTAGGAAAGGGAGAAGCAAGATTAAAAGCGATAGTAGTTATCACGAACAACCTTCTAGGCTCCATTGACAAACCCGGTAGGGAAAACAAAAAAAACGCAACTCCAAGTGCTACACTTGATAGAGATATCATATCCATCCCGCATGGAAGCGTGACTGTCTCACGCAAGAAGAAAACCTCAACATCCGCAGCAGGAGAAGTGCCATCAGCTATGAAAAGGCTATTAGAGGAGTGGTTAACAAACACCTTGAGCAGCATATTCGAAAAACCCACTCAAAGGAATGTCAGAGCCATAATACACGCAGAAACTGCAACTATCCCCGATGGGCCAGAAACTCTACTTATAGGTAACACTCACATTGCCGTTGATGCAGATAACGATGCACTCGCATCCATCCTGAAGAAAATGGAAGATATGGAAAATGAGAACAAAATGCTCCGCGATCAGATGAAGGAGCATTAGGAAAGGGTCGATAAAATATCGGGCGCTCCGAAGTTGCTACCAAAACATGACGCAGGCCAATTCGTCGGGAAACCATACAGTGAAGGAGAAGCCCCCACTCTATTCCAAAAACCTTCAAAATGCCACCATACTTGAAAATATGCAATGACACCACAGATTCGAAAGATCACCTAATCCACTATGTCATTGCGGTAAAAGGCAAAGATCTGTCAAAAGAACAGGTTCCCTCGGTGACGTTGAAAAAATTCAGTGAAACTCCAACCGGAAAAGTGTTGACATGGTACTCCCAACTGCCAGCACGATCAATATCAATGTTCAAAGAAATGGAAGATAAATTCGTCACCGCCCACACAGGAGCGAAAAAGGCAGAAGCTAGGGTTAACGACATCTTCGCCGTTAGGAAGACGATAGGCGAAGGACTTCGGGACTTCCTAGCCTAATTCAATAGAGTAAGAATGAGCCTACCAAATGTATTAGAAGGAATGGCGGTAGCAGCCTTCCAAAATGGGTTAAATAGAAGCGGGTCGAAAGCAACCAAAAAATTGCTAAGTAGATTAATGAAATACCCTTCCACCACGTAAGAAGAAATTCATAACGCCTGTTGTGTCGAAGTAAGGGCAGATGAGGATGACTTGAATGGCTCACTCCAATGACTAACATCGGTCCAAACCAAAACACGGAGAGAACGCCACAACAATGGTCGAAGAGATCAACCACCTCATTTCAATCGAGAAAGGCACTACCCCTACATCCAGGCATCTATCCCGCCTCCTCTATGATAGCAGATGCCACGCCTCGGCACACCGCACCATACCGAAGCGAAAGAGGTATGCCTCCACTATTATCTACTCATAACTTTTGCGTTCTCCTTCAGAAATAGTGTATGCACTGGAAAAGATCGGTACAAAGGTGCAATGGCCGCAAAAGATGAAGCCAGATCCGAGCACCCGGTAATTAAATGTTCTGTGTGAATTCCACCAGGAAAGGGGACACAAGACCTAAGATTGCATAGGTCTGCGGCAAGAAGTGGTAAGAATGTTAAACCAGGGACATTTGAAAGAACTGCTAAGCGACTGGGGACGGTTCAACCTCGCTTGTGGATGTGACCAACCTCAAGGACCCCCAAAACCACCTTCGCCAGCCTATAACATACAAATGATTATTGGCGGCAGTGATGATACGGTAATCGGCCATGTGAAATTCACCACCACACACAAACTCAAGTGGACAGTCGCACATGAACGGTATGACGACCTTGAAGATAGTATCATCTTTGATAAGTCGGATACCAACGGTTTGTCTTTCCCTCACTATGATGCTTTGGTTATAACTTTACGTATTGCAGATACGAATGTGAAGAGAATAATGTTGGATGACGAAAGCGGCGCATGTATTATTCACCCACGGGTTCTCATGCAAATGAGACTCGAGGATAAGATAGTACCGCATTGGATAACACTAAAGGTTTTAATAATGCAGTGGAACAAACCTCGAGAGAGATAATGTTGCCCGTTCTGGCAGGAGGAGTCACCCTGGAAACAATGTTCCACGTCATGAACCAGGAAATAGCCTACAACGCCATCATAGGGTGTCCATGGATACATGCCATGCGAGCCATCCTGTCAAGTTTCTAGCAAGTAATCAAATTTTCTACCCCATAGGGGATATTCACCATCCGGTGCGAGCAACGCACTGCCCAAGAATGCTATCGAATTGCCCAATATTGCACACACACCTAACAATTAAAGGGGGCAAGTGCGGAAGCATAGAAATCAGCTATGTCGGGAACCAAAACTGATATACAAATAGAGGACATAAAAGATCCAGATGTCGTAAAAGCTTGCAAAGAAACCATAGAAGATCTCGACCCGTTTAGTTAGACAATACCGACAATGCAAAAAAATCTTATATCCGACACAACCTCTCAGAGCCAGGTAAATTTCACGAGTTCCTAACTAATAATGCCGATTTATTTGCCTTTTCCCACTCAGATATGCCGGGAATCCTAAAGGATATCACCACACACAACCTGAATGTGGATCCCCTTTACCCGCCAGTATGGTAAATGAGGAGGAAGTTCAATGCTACAATTAACGGTGCAGCCATCGAAGAAGTTGATAAGTTGATCGCTAACGGCTCCGTCCGAGAATCGAAGTATCCTCAGTAAGTCGCCAATGTGGTAATGGTAAAAACGAAGAACGAAAAGTGGCGGATGTACGTCAATTTCACCGACCTAAACAAAGCATGCCCAAATGATTCCTTTCTGTTGCCACATATCGACCAACTCATCGATGCAACGGCAGGGCACGAACTATTAAGCTTCTTAGACGCTTATTATAGGTACAACCAAATTCTAATGGTAGAAGAAGACCAAGAAAAGACCAGCTTCATCACTCACCAGGGAACATATTGCTACAGAGTCATGCCGTTCGAACTCAAGAACGTGGGGGCAACGTATTAGAGGTTAGTCACCAAAATGTTCAAAGAGCAACTCGGAAAGACTATGGAGGTCTACATCGACAATATACTGGTGAAGTTAAAAAGTAAGAAGGATCATATTGGTCATCTAAAGGAAGCCTTCGAAATATTGAGACGATACGGGATGAAACTGAATCTCGAAAAATGTGCCTTTGGCGTAACCTCAAGAAAATTTCTTGGCTTCTTATTGTCGCAAAGGGGTATCGAGGTCAACCCGGACCAAATCAAGGCCATCGAAGGAATACCAGAGATATTACCCATCAAAAAGTAGGAAAAAAACTTGACAGGGCTAATAGTTGCCCTGTCGAGGTTCATCTTGCGGTCGTTGGACATATGCCATAAGTTCTTTAATGTGCTAAAGAAAGGCCACAGGCTATAATGGACTTTAGAATGTGTTGACGCCCTAAGGAAACTGAAAGCGTATTTGTCCTCACTATCACTACTCGTCAAGGAAAACCTGGGCGAGTGCCTCATGGTGTACCTAAGCAGTTTCCGAAGTTGCCGTAAGTAAAGTCCTGGTACGTGAAAACAAAAGTACGTAATCGCCAATTTATTATATCATCAAAACCTTAGTTGATGCCGAAACGAGGTACCCCCACCTTGAAAAATTAGCTCTGGCATTAGTCGTAGCTTCACGAAAGCTTAGACCATATTTTCAATGTCAACCCATAAAAGTGGTGACAACCTTACCCTCAGGGGCACCCTACATAAACTTGAACTATCGCGTAGGTTGGCTAAATGGTCCATAGAATTAAGCGAGCACGACATAACATATCAACCGCAAACCGCTATAAATTCGCAAGCGCTCGCCGATTTCGTCGCCAATTTCAGCGCAGAAATATTTCCTGAAGTAGAGCAGAAAGCGCTACGCGCTTCCGCACATTTCGACCTTTGGGTCCTTTACACCGATGGTACATCTATTGCATCAGGATCGGGACTAGGACTCGTCCTCGAAGTCCCTTCCGGTGAAGTAATTCTCCAGTCCATACGGTGCCCCGAAATGATTAACAATGAGGCCGAGTATGAAGCTGTGATTGAAGGATTAAAATTGGCCCTCAAATATGGTGCTCGACTGCTCATCCTTCATTGCGACTCTCAACTCGTGGTGAACCAAGTCATTGGGACTTTCCAAATCAAAGAACATAGACTACAAAGATACCAGTTGGAAATTCACAAACTGCTACCAGAATTTGATAAATGCCACCTCGACCAGATACCTAGGGCGCAGAATATCAAAATGGATGGTCTCGCCAAACTAGAAGAAACCACCAGAAATATCAACAAGTAAAATGTGGTCACCCTCTTCCATTCCTCAATAGATCAAGTCGAGGTACATTCTGTAAACCTAACTTGGGACTGGCGCAACCGTATCATAACATATTTGCAATAAGGAATGCTCCCGCAAGATAAGAAAGAAGCTAAAAAACTTCGAATACAAGCGGCCAAATACATCCTCGTAAACTATGATCTTTACAAAAGGACGTTTGGCGGCCCTCTGGCCAAATGCCTTGCGCCAAATTAGATAAGGTGAGTACTAGAAGAAGTACACGAGGGGCAATGCGGTGCCTATACAGGAAATCGCGCCCTCATCAAATGCCTCATCCGCGCAGGATACTATTAGCCTACCATGAAAAAAGAGGCCGCATATTACGTCAGGAAGTGTGAACAGTGCCAAAAATACGCCACCATGATACACCAAGCATGAGAACTCCTACATTTCGTCACTTCACCATGGCGACTCATAAAGTGGGGGATGGATATTGTCGGGCCCCTCCCAGCAGGATGAGGTAAAGTACGCTTCCTTTTGTTTTAACTGACTATTTTTCTAAATGGGTGGATGCAAGTGCATACACTCAAATACGTGAGCAAGAGGTTGTCATGTTTATATGGAAAAATATAATATGCTGCTTCATTATTCCTATAGAAATCAGCTGTGATAGCGGACCCCAGTTCGTTGGAAAGAAAACAACCGAGTTTTTTGAGAAATGGCACATCAAGCAAATACTCTCCACACCCTACCATCCCGCCGACAATGGCCAAGCCGAATCATCAAACAAAACAATTTTGAATATATTGAAAAAGAAGCTCGAGGACGCCAAAGGGCTATGTCCTGAACTACTTCCAGAAGTACTACAGGTGTATCACACCACACCAAAAACTAGCACAGGCGAAATGCCATATTCATTAGTCTATAGGACTGACGCGGTCATACCCATCGAAGTCGGAGAACCCAACCTAAGATACTCTAACCAGAGCGGACCAAGTAACGATGAAAGTAGGTTACAAGACCTGGATGAAGTCAAAAAGCGAAGAGATATGGCTCATGAAGCAGAAAGGTATTATAAGAATAAGGCCAAAATACGACCACTCATGGTTGGATACTACGTCCTCAAAGCTAAAACCTAGGCACCGAAAGACCCCAATGAAGGAAAACGAGGAACAAACTGGGACGGGCCATACAAAATCACGGCCGCAGCAAACAAGGGAGCATTCCCTTAGAGATAATGGAAGGAAAGCTACTCCAAAATAATTGGAACGTCGCCCATCTCAAATACTTCCACTTCTGAAAAGAGGCGCCGCCTAAGTTGTACTCTTTTTCCCTCATCCGGGTTTTTCCCAATCAGATTTTCTCAGTGAGGTTTTTAATGAGGCGACAAGGGAGATGCCTCGAGGTCTAAAGTATTGTTCATTACCCCGCCCGTTGACGTGATCTCTAGGCCAAGCGATGAAAGAACTAGGTATAGATAGGCACTGTATTCACTGTATTCACAAAGTTGACATGTACTTTCTACAAGAACATAATCAAATCTCCAATGTACGAATGAAAATCGCTTTGGCTAAGGCCATCGACAAAAGCATGAGTTCGACTTATAATCAAATCTCCAATGTACGAATGAAAATCCCAATGGCTAAGTCCATCAATGAAAAATGAGTTCGGATACACTCGAACTACAACGGGATCCTACTTTAACGCTAGATCAAAAGTAACATCCCAATGGCTAAGGCCATCAATAAAAAACGAGTTTGACTTCATTCAAACTACGACGGGATACTACTTGGACGCCGTATCAAAAGTAACATTCCAATGGCTAAGGCCATCGACAAAAAATGAGTTTGACTTCACTCGAACTATGATAGGATACTACTTTGATGCAGGATCAAAAGTAACATTCCAATGGCTAAGGCCATCAACGAAAAATGAGTTTGACTTCACTCGAACTAAGATAGGATACTACTTTGACGCCAGATCGAAAGTAACATCCCTATGGCTAAGGCCATCGATGAAAAATGAGTTCGACTTCACTCAAACTACGACAAGATCCTACTTCGATGCCAGATCAAAAGTAACATCCCAATGGCTAAGGCCATCAATGAAAAATGAGTTCGACTTCACTCGAACTACGACGGGATACTACTTTAGCTCTAGATTGAAAGAAATATCCAAATGTCTAAGGCCATCGACAAAAAACGAGTTCAACTTCATTCGAACTATGATAGGATACTACTTTGATGCCAGATCGAAAGTAACATCCCAATGTCTAAGGCCATCGACGAAAAACAAGTTCAACTTCACTCAAACTACGATAGGATACTACTTTGATGACAGATCGAAAGTAACATCCCAATAGCTAAGGCCATCAATGAAAAAACGAGTTCGACCTTACTCGAACCACGACGGGATACTACTTCGATGCCAGATCGAAAGTAACATCCCAATGGCTAAGACCATCAATAAAAAATGAGTTCGACCTCACTTGAACTACGACGGGATCCTACTTCGACGCCAGATCGAAAGTAACATCCCAATGGCTAAGGCCATCGACAAAATTACAAGTTCGATACCATAAATATTATAAAGATCACCACCAAAACGACAAAACAATCTCTTCATTACAGCAAAAAATCACTAACGCCTATCTTTATAACGGGCTCATGCATGCCCTTACAAAAATCCTGAAACAAAAGTAAATACAAACCAAAACTACACATTATCCCCGGTCAGATACGCATCCTCATATCAAGAATTGGAGGCAAGGCGGTTTGCATCATCAGAGGTGATTTCATCCCCATTAGGTGTATGGGGGTCGTACCCACATGCCTCGCAAGCTAAATGAGCTTCGGTACGCACGCCCTAAAGTTTCGCTTTAGATGCCCTCCCTTCAAAACATAGAGCCTTATACACATCGAGCTGGGCCTTAACATGAACCCACAACTCATATAAACGACGAGGCACGATCGGATTGGTCAAGGCAAGGGAAGTAGAAAGTTATGGGCATCGACTCACGTCCTCCGTTCTCAGTGAGGCCACTTACCCGGTCAACACAGACAGCTCCGTCTCCACTCCTTAACACGGCCCTCAATCCCCACCACCTTGAGTGCGGATGTCACTTCCTCCTTATCCCTCTCCGACCTACAAGTACGGAGGGGCTATCTTCCAAAATCGCCGCTTCAAAAATAGTGGCCGCCAATCTATCAACACTTACATTCAGCTCACCCTTAAGCTCATCAAGCTTCGCTAAATTCATACCCAACTCGGCAGTCAAACCAACCACCTTTTCCTGCAGGTCGGTGTTCTCATCCATCACGCCCCTAGTTAACTCCAGCTCATCCTTCTTCGTCTTAAGAGACGCCTTAAGTTTGCGATTACGAGTGATGGCTTTTATGAGATCTTTATCCCGCTCTCTCAACTCCTCGACCTTGTGTTCCAGTTAGTCTTCCCTCTGCTTAAGCACTTCACGAAACAATTGGAAGTCCGAGCCTGAGTGTAGATGTCGAACATCGCACGATGCTTGGTGCAATATTGTTGATATTTGGAAGACATCTTCCCGTACGACCATTCTTTTCTTTACCTACGCCCATGCTCAGTCTCCATGATGAGAGTCTGCCCTAATGAGAAAAAGTTAAAAGAAAAGATAGGTAGGAAACAACGACAAAAACCCAACAACAAGAAAGAAAAGAAAACTCTACCAGCAAAGCCATGCCGACAATGCTCTGAGACAATTCCACATCGCTTATCATCCTGAGCACCTCGTTCTTGGGGGTAGCACATAAAGAGGCTAAGGCAGAAGCCACCTGCTCATAGTTCGACAACAAGTTATAATCCTCGGGGATAACTATATGTCGGTCAGAACCCTCCGTCCTGACCTCTACATGAGTGTGGCATTTTATGAATTCAAGAAGGTCCACCGGATCGACATCCGAACCTGAGCCTTCTCCCTCAACACGTGGACCCCCTCCAACGTCAAATACAGAGCGCACAGAACCACCTCCTAGGCAACCCCTTTCGTTTGGGGAGACCTCCCTACCAAGATGATGTCGGCATAAATATGGGCACATATGCCATATGCGACACACCCACCCTATTTCTACCAGTATCCACGACCACCCCTTTCCAAGCTCCACTATCCTCTTCTTTCTCAGTGACGACTCGTCCCCATTAGAGGATTCATCCAAGAGGTGAGGGGTCAGAACAGAAGAGGCCTCTTCCCTTATGACCAAATCCGGAGAGGAATCTTCCATCTGAAGCGGCTGAGTACAACCCCCTCGAACGGATTCAGCCATGGCAAATTGTATTCCCGCAGCAATAATGGCCTGTTGGAATGCAGGGACTGGGGCCCTCCTCCTGGAAACTCCTCGACCTGTCATCACGAAGAGTCGTATCAATAGTTAACAGTGTATAACCAATGAAGTAATGTACTTACCAGATGAAACTTTCGGCCATAATGTTTCATGAAAGCGGGACAATCTCGGGTCTCCGCTACATGGGCCAATAGACGATCTACCAAATCCCTTATGCCAGCAATATGGCAGGATGGATGCCTCATAGCTATAAATGATAAGCAAACAAACTTTACAAGGAATGAAGAGGAGAAGAAAGAATAAAACAAGTGGCGACACTTACAATTCTCGATCCACTGCTCTGGGAACCTAGCGGGATCGGAGGCAACGTGTTCAGTTCTGACAAAGAAGTACTTATGCCAAAACTTGTGAGTTGCTCGGTCGTCAGTCCCCACTACCAGCCCCTTTGTTCCACGATGTCTCAAATGCACCATAGTGCCCTTATGAAAGCTGGGTGAGAACAGGTGCAAGAGGTGATGGACAATAACCTCACACCCTGCTAACTCCGCATACTTTGTCAACAATAGAAGTACCTTAAGCGTATATGGTGAGAGTTGCGCTGGGCAAACTTGATAGAATCTGCAGAACTCCTCCGCCAACGAAGGGAGGGGGAAAGAATAACCGATCATGAAAGGGTACTTATATGCAGTACCCAGGTCTGTGGACTTCCATGAAGTCCCTTCCCGCCGGAATCATATCAACATGGACCAGATACTATACTTTGTACGGAGAGCATCAATATAAGCTTGGTCCATTTCGGAGAACACGAGGGTAGGAGTAGGGGGAGGGTCTTTGAGGAAGTTGCTCCGAGACGTGGGGTGCCTCGGCAGCAATTCCTCCACGGTGGGAAAGATGCCCATATCTTCCACCATTATGTCCTCACCGCAAGAGGGGAATATCACGAATAACGGGTCAGCCTCAGAAACCCCCTCGTAAGATCGATGTGTTCTAGGCATTGCTTTGATGGGAAAGATTTTAAAGTAGCAAATAAAATTGTGGATGAAGAAAGAGAGAAGAAGAAGCAGAAAATCGTAAGAACAAATGCGGGAAAGATGAGGAAGGATAACCGGAAGTGAAATGGCTAAGAGTTTTTGAAAAAACAAACCCTCCACCTATTTATAGGATTGGGTGGCACCAAAATCGAAGCGAAAGGCTGTAGAGCAGCACCAAAATTGAAGTGACAAGCCATCAATCCCTAACTCGAGAATATCGTAATGATGACGCACATGGAGGTGACGTCATTTTCCGATAAAACACTTTGTCCGGTGTCTTGTTAAGCACGCTGACTTCCTACTATTGGCCAAGCTGTAACGCTTCGAAAGGCCAAATTTCTCCATAAGAACGAGTAGTGTCCGCTTATCAAGGATGCACCAAGCTGCAACCTCGACAAAGCGGAAGGACTAACTGTATGGGTCCAAATTTGGACAACCACGACGTTGACGAATAAGACCAATGGCAATATCCTCGTAGCTCGGTGTCTTGCAAAGGATAACAGACAAACGGACAGAGATTGTATGACCCTTATAGTAGTGTAGGCAAAATAGGGGGTATTAGGAATATTCCTTCGAATATTCCCTATAATATGTCTTTTAGGGTTCATAAGGGGTCTGTCCATTATATATAGGAGGAGAATAACCATGTAAAGGGGAATTTCTTTTTCTTTGGAATTTTGAGAGGCTAAGAACACTAACTATAATACTCTTCTACAAAAATATTTAGTATCTTGAACATCCAGTGAGAGAATCAAGAAATGTTATCCGCCGCATACATCTTATATATCTTTTGTTCTAGAGAGTACTATTCTTAGCTAAGATTTATCCTATCATTTTCTTTGATTGATTTACTCGAAAAGGTTGTAATATCTTTTGGGTCAAACAAGAATTACCACAAAAAAGGAAAGCAAGAATTAAAGTGAAAAAAGAAAATATATACAGAAAAAAATAATCAAATTTTCATTCAACATAACTTGGCAAAAAGCGGATTACACGGTACTCTATATTGTTTCAATTTATGTGAACTTATTTAATTGCGCACAAATTTAAGAAAAAAAATCAAAGCATGTGGTCCTAAATTAATAGTATAACATTTGTGTGGATGCAATTTTTTGAAATTTGTGATTTTAAATATGTTATAGTATTTGTATGACTTTAAAAACCTCTCATTAAGAGTATACTAATGATAAATTTAGATTAAATTATTACTAAATACATTAGAAAGATTTTATTCTTTTTGGAACCGGATAAAAAAAAAAATTCATATAAACTAAAACAACGAGAATATTATAACAGATTCTAAAAACTCAATACGTGCCGATCACAGTTGTGTCCAGCTTTAGGATTAAAAACAAAAAACACAAAAGAATAAAACAAAAATAGACAAACTTTGAATACTAATGCATAAAATAGAAATAAACGAAAAGAATTGAAACAATTAGACACGAAGAGAACCGACGCAGCACGTAACGTTACTGTCTTAATTGGTGAAAACGTTAGAATCGATTCTTTAATTTTTTATTTTTTAGAATTGAAAATCGAATCGAGTCGTCATTTTGCATATTAGTTAATTTCCAAGAGAAAAGAAGTGGAAAGAAAAAAAATGCAAAACCAAATCTGCTACCTAACACCGATAAGGAGACGCACACTAACAAAAGTTGCGGTAGAGTAATAAGTACTCCTTCATCTTTAACCAGAAGTCTCGAGTTCGAGTCCTTAGGTATAGAGCCGCGTTTGTAAGGGAGCGTTTTATCCCCAATGTGGGATTTTCCGGCGCGAATCCGGATTAGTCGGGCCCCAATATGAGTATTAAATAAGGTATAGTAGTTATGCTATGATTAGTAATGTTGAGATTAGTTATCGTGACATTATTTCTTATCGACTGTTTGTTCAATTTATTAAAAGTTTTAATAGTGCAGTTCTATCTTTATATATGCTTATTCATGCATTAAAATTTATAGTATTGCTAATGCTATAATTTACTATATTTGTACAAGACTAATATTGGAAATGATGGATAACTAATACCTCTATTTATCTACATGTTAAAAATCACTATCAAACAAAGAATTAACAATAACAAAATTAATAAATAATACATTTATTGTTTTACCCAATAGTACATCCTATCAATCACCCGTAACCATAAAAAATGGAATGGACGAGAATGCAACCATGTTTTGTAAATGGGATATAATATAAGTGGGTGGAGGGTGGTGGGGGGGTGGGGAAGTATGTCATATTCATGTATTTTCCCAATGAAAACAAATCTTAATAAGTATTCTATCCTGATTTAAATGGAGAGTTTGGATTTTGAGAGATGAAAATTTTATTTGACTGTATTTTTTTATATGTGTTTTTTAATATATTTTATATGATTAATTATTATGATTTATAATAATTTTTAAATATATAAATTGTATTTCAAACAATTTAAAAAAAATATATCTAAATATAGAGTCAAAATTAAAAAGTTTAAATTTCGAAATTCATTAGTCACGTGAGGGAGTAGTATTTTATGGGCAACCATATCCATCCATTTAATTTCATCTGTCAATTTGAAAGCCGTACTTGGAACATAAAATATCAACGTACTCCTATTATAGAGTGTATTGTAGTGTCGGCTATAACGTGCTCTGAAAAAACACACATACACACACAGAGAGCACGATTACAGAATAAGGGAATGGATTTTCATTTCGAGCCATTAGCGACAGTCGCAGCCGCAGCCACCGCCCTTTTCTTGATTTGCACTATCAAATTCCGGTGGTTCCGCCCTGATAATCACCTACCGCCGCCGTTCTCCGTAGAGGATAACTACGACGACGGAGGTAGTTGCTGTGCCGTGTGCCTCAACGACGTGAGCGGCGGCGATATGTGCCGGAAACTGCCGAAATGCTACCATGTTTTTCATTTGGAATGCGTCGACGCTTGGCTACAGTCTAATTGGACGTGCCCACTTTGTAGAAGGCAAATTACAGATGGTACTCCTAAGCAACAACGTGAAAACACCATCTTCTCTTTACTATTTTCCCGTTGTGAAGATTTTCTGGTCAAGATTAATGCTCATGCCGAACAACTCATGACGGTTTTGTTCGAGAGCGGAATTTTTGTCCATCCTTGAATTTTTATTCGGGTTTAAAGTTAGGGGTCCTAAACTTGTCGCCATTGAGGCCAAAAGAAGAAAGAGCAGCTCTAATGGCTTATATTAGCTTAACTATAATTGTAATAAATCATGTAATGGGATGTGACTTATATATGCTTGGTCTTTTGTACTAAGAAAGTAGTGAAAAGTGATGAAAATAATGTAAATGTAGTCATAATTGGGAAGCATTATCATGTTTGATCAGTTTTTTTCATTCTTTCTTGGATTAGTCTTCTAATTGTAAGTTTTATTCATATTTTTTTTAACGAATTACTACTTTTCAAAAGGTCAAGTCACAATACTCTGCTTGTAGTTATGTTAATTTGAGTTATCCAGCAAGTCAATGATCAATTTAGAGATCGTTTGAGGACAAGTTATGTCGGTATTAGTTATGTTGAGATTAGTTATTCTTGTATTAATTTTTATTAACTGTATGGTTGTTGACCCTTAAAATCGGATAATAATTAAGGTTATAAGTGATTTTAAGGATATATAATTTCAGCTAGCACCAATTGATAAATACAATGATTAATAGCAGAAATAAACAACAAATTAAAGCAAACCAGTATTGAAATGCAATTCAGCCCTCGAGCTGGGTCACCTTCAAACTGAGTGGGTAAGAGTAGAGTTATGAAACCAACAGATAAACAAGAGAATATAAGAGAAAAAAGTATTGTATTTCTTTGATATGCGTGAATGTAAGATGGCTACAATATGATTAGGACCCTCTTTATATAGTAGAGAAATCTTATTTATGGTACAATTCTAATTACGGAAGTAAATCTCATGATGGGCTAAATAGCCGCTCTTGATTTGATCCATTCTGAGATTTCCGCCGTGATCCCCGACCAATCATGGATATCTCGCCCTTTCGTTATTATGTTATCCTTGGTTTTGCTTGATGTCTATCCTTCTGAATCTGCATCGGTCTCGACCTCGACAAGTTCTCCGAATCCCAAACTTGGTGCCTTATCCTCGTTTTCCAGTCTGATGTGCTACGAGGCCGGTCCTCGATCCATGCCCGATTTCGATCAATTAGCAAAATCGGCCAGGACCGGTTTTAACCGTATATAGACAGTCCCTTCGTTTTTTGGATTGCAACGACAAGAAACGACATGAGTTTTTCGAACTTTACCCTGATTTATCATGACGTCATCACCGTGATGTTAGCGCCAGAGACGATCGAAACGTCTCGACGGTGCAGTTCCCTATGTCATTAATGAATGTCAGTTGACAGTTGGCCACTAGTAATTTCGAACCGTCGATGTGAAACCCATAAATAAGCCCATTTTCCGCTTTTTCAAACTTTACTTTGAATCTCTTATGTGCTTATCTTCAATAAACCTTTGCATTCTTCAAGTTCATCTGCTAATATTCAAGTTTCGTTGCTAACTTTTTTCTAAAACACCAAATACTATCACCAACTTCCTTCTTTAATCTCAAAACATGGCGAACATATCTAAAACTATTCCACAGAAGGAAAAAGCCTCCTCGTCTAAGCCGGCCGGCGAACAACCAGCGGCGGAGTCACGCCCTGAAGAATTCTTTCCTCCAGCGTGCTTCCTTGACTCCGAATTCAAAGTCGAAAAGACCCCTCAGTTCCGAGCGGATGTGAGCCAATGTCGAGGTACATGTGCACAATCACTAGTGGCCTTTTAAACCAAGTCAAAAAGGATTGCAACCGGGTAGACAAGTACGTGGTGGTTCCCTTGCTTGAAGAGTCAATCATGACTGTTTACACCTACCCTTTCACATTGGGTCATCTAGATCCAATCATCGCGGACTTCTTCAAGAAGTACGAGGTCGCCCTCGGCCAGATTCATCCTTTATTTTGGAGGATAGTGATATTGCTTCAATTTTTTGTGAGCAAAGTCGAGGGGCTTCGCTTCACCCTCGACCATCTCATTCTCCTGTGTAGCCCCTGACTTTATCGAGGAGAGATAATAAAGCTTCAACGTCGGTCTTCTAAGATAGTTTTCTTGAGTATAGATGAGGACAAGGATCGGGATTGGATGGGACGGTTTGTCCGAGTAAAGACCTCGGACTTGATTTCGCCCGAAATCATGCCATTTCTAGAGAAATGGAATATGACACGTGAGTATAATTCCATCTTTTGACCTCTATTTATTATATCCACTTTTTCATTATTTCTTACCAGCATTTTATCAGTGCTGTCGTTACCTAGATGTCGGGTGTGATTCCTCATCTGGAAAACTAGGTCAGGATCCTGGTGTCGACGTCGACACACGCTGATCTTGCATGGTGAAAATTGTCGAGAGGTCGATGGGAGGCTCGAAACCACGGTTAGTTTTCGTATAATTCGATAACTTTGACCACTGTCCGAATTTCTTTTTGATCTCATTTACCCTTCTTTCACAAGCCTTGGGAAGGACATGCTGATGAGGCCCCCATCTGGTGATGAATAAAACTTCCCCAACTGTCTTCTCCCAAACAGAAGGAAGAGCGAAAAAGGAGAGAGGCTTTGAGCTCGACGACTTTGGACGAGCAAAAGCCCAGAAAGAGGCGAACCCGTAAGGGGAATGTCATCCCTTTGACAATGGACTCAGTCCTCAGGCTTCGAGGCGAGCCTGAAGAGGGTGAACATGAAGAAAAAAAGGAAGATGATTAAGGGTTAATAGCTCGTACACGAGCTAGCACCGGGGCTCGAAAAGCTTCGGAACTAGTGGAAATCAATGCTGACCGGTCTAGGCCCGATGAGGTCGAGGAGACCTCGACCCAAGTCCCCGAGCCGAAAGGAATTGAAGGTATTTTGCCTCAGGGAAAAGAGGCCATTGAAGAAGTGATGGATGTTAGCGCAGAGAATGAGCTCGAGGCTCCCCAAGATGGAGGCAATGCTTCAAAAGATCCTCGGGGGGCAATAGAGATTTAGGATCCCTCCTTGTTTCCTTCAGTCTATGATTCTTTGATACGTGATGCTCAAGTTATGGAAACTTATTGTAAGGAAGGAGCTCACAGATATGAGAATCTCTTCAGTGGCTTATTTTCCAGGATAGAAGACGTCGCTGATTCGGGTGAGCCGGAGGTTCCGAGAAAAAGCTCGGGTGAGGCTTCCTCGAGTTCCAAACTAGCCAATTAATTCCCAGCTCCCAGTGTAGATCATGGGCGCAAGCAAACTATCGTGATCATGGTCCCGAAAGATGCTAGTGTTCTTAGTGCTCCCGCAGGGGTGGCCAGCTACCTCCAGGGTTTGGTCACAGAGGAGGATCGAGCCCAAATGGACATGGTGGGGCACCTTGTCTTTTCAAAAAAGCCCAACAAGCTTTAAACCAGGTAATCTCCGATTCTTCTATCCATTTTTGTACATAGGTTTTCTCCCGTAATATAATTTTCCCTTCTATGCTTACAGGCTTTGGTGTTTCATCATGAGGCTTTCCTTCGACTCCGAGGAGAACTGAGCCGCTATGAGGCTGATATCCAAGGGCTCATCGAGGAGAAAAATTCCTTTAAAAATTTTAATGAGCAAAAAAAGAAGAAAACACGGGACTTCGAGCTGAACTAAGCGTGGCTCAGAAAGAACAGAGCTAGCTGACTGAGCAGGTAATAAAAGTCTTACAAGATCATGGCATCACTTCGGAAGTGGTGGCTAACAATTCGATCTCACAGGTCCAGCAACTGCACGAGACTATCGGGCAACTCCTTGGAGAGGTAGATTCGGCGAAGGCAGAAACAATAGCGTGGAATCAAAATATGGACCGCCTTGCCTCAGAGAAAGAGACTACTCGATCTTAGTTATCCTCGATTGAGAGCCAACTCCAATGCATGAAAGAGAAGAACTTGGCACAAGCCAAGAAAATCGAGGAGCTCCAGGCTCGGTTAGTCACGAAAATTGCAGTGGCAAAATCTGAGTCTGAGACGGCTAAGGTCGATATTGAGGCAATCGTGGTCGTTACTGATCTGACGCCAAAGTCGCTCAAGCTTGAGTAAAGGAGGTTTTTGATACTGCTCAGACTCGAGCATCCTGGGTTGCCGAGCTGTCCAAGTGTGAGTCTCGAAAGGCAACTCTCGAGGAGATTCATGCTCGTGGATTTGAACTTGCTGCCGAGATCAAAGATCCAAAAGAGCTTGAAGCTGTAGCCAAAGCATTGGTCTCTTCTGATGATGATATTCCAGGAGCATGAGTGGATCCGAGAGCGGAGAAGACCCTGAGGGTGAATATGTTGCTCCTAGGGAAGATTAAGTACGTAAGATATTTTTTGGATTTTTTTGCATAGAATTTCGATCGGGCCATGTTTCCCTTGTAAATAACTTTGACATATATAAATATCTCTTGCATATGAAATTTGTGCTTTATTTGTGTTCTACGAAATTATTATTCATAGGTTCGAGGTTCAGGTAATTTGGACCAAAACTGAATTAGTGTCGAGTAAGCTTGCCCGAACTCGAAATAGGGTAACCATTGGGTTTTAATTGAGTGAGGATGATCCTTCGAATTGTAATAACCCAGCCGGTCGTTTCATGAGTTACCGCTCCATTTCTCCCATTTCTGCTTCTTATTGCCTTGTTCAACTGTATTATGTGTTATCGGGTTGGTTGGCTCAGGTTCAGAGAGGTTTTGGTAAGGTTTGAGACACTTAGTCTCTTTTGAGTAAGCTTAAGTTGGAAAAGTCAACCAAATGTTGACTTATGTGTTAAAGGGCTTGGATATGAGTTTTGATGGTTCGGATAGCTTCGAGAGGTGATTTAGGATTTAGGAGCGTGATCGGAATGTATTTTGGAGGTCTGGAGTAGATTTAGACTTGAATTGGAGAAATTGAAATTTTGGCCTTTTCCAGTTGATAGGTGAGATTTTGATATAGGGGTCGGAACGGAATTTTTTGCAAAATTTCAGGTAATTCGAACATGGCTTGATAGACTTTTTGATTGAAAGCGGAATTTAGGAAATTTTGGAATTCTTAGGCTTGAATTTGATGCACATTTGGTGTTTTGAGCATTCCGAAGGTCGGAACAAGTTTGAATGATATTATGGGATATGTTGGCATGTTTGGTTGAGGTCCCGAGGGCCCCGAGTGAGTTTCAGGTGGTTGAACGGATCATTTCATGTTGGAGGAAATTGTAGAAAAACTTATGTTGGTGTTGTAGGTTTTTAACCTTCGCATTCGCGATGGATGTCCCGCATTCAATAAGGGTTAGGATGTGAGGCAGTGGAGTTGGCCTTCGAGTTCACGAAGCTGGTCCCGCATTCACGAAGTATTGGAGTCAGGAAGCTTCTCGTTCGCGAGGGAGGCCCCGCATTCGCGAAGGGTTGGAGTCAGGAAGCTTTACGTTTGCAAGAGAGCAAATGCGTTCGCAATGGTTTGAGTTGCTGAGGCATCGCGTTCGCGAGGGGGTCGTCACATTCTCATAAGAGGAATTCTGGTTAACTTACCGCGTTCGCGAAGGAGGTTTTTTGAATAGCTAGGCAGAATGATTTAAAGAGCCTATTCCACAATTTTTAGCCTAAGTTCCTCCATTTTGGGCGATTTTGAAGCTTTTTGAAGAGGATTGACGAGGGAATCACTTGGAGGTAAGATTTATGAACTCAATACTCAATCCTAATGTGATTTCTACCTAATTAATCATAGAATTTATAGAATTTAAGCCTAAATATTGAAGAACTAGAGCTTGTAATTGGAGACCTAGAATTTGGGATTTGAGGGGTTTTTTGTGGTGGATTTTGGTGCTTTTGATATGAATGAACTCGCGGAGTGATAAGGAGTCTATTGTTGTAAATTTTATCGGATTCCGGGACGTGGGTCCGGGGTTGGGTTTGGCAAATTTTGGGATTTGTGTTGTAATTTGATTTCTTTCGAGTGGGCTTTGTCCCTTAGCATATTTTGATGGTTTTGCATTGATATTGGTTAGATTTAGAGCATCTGGAGACCGATTCGAGAGGCAAAGGCATCGCGGGCTAGAGTTTTGATCGGATAGAGGTAAGTAATGATTGTAAACGTTGTCCTGAGGGTATGAAACCCTGGATTACACATCGTCGTGCTATGTTGAGGTGATGCACACGCCAGATGAGGAGCGTGGGGTCGTACACCATTGGGGATTGTGACTTAATCCATCCCGAATGACTGTTTTATCGCGTATTTGATTGAAAATTGTTTGCTATTATCATGTTTTGGGCTGAATCCATAATTGGGCCTCGTGCCAATTGTTTGGACCCTTAGGGGGATTTTTACTGCTATTTTCTCACTATTTGAATTCATACTTGAACTCAGTCCTGTTGTATTTTACTAATTTCATAACTCAACTGTGTTTTACTCTGTTTTGACATCTTAAATGATATTTTGGGTTGAGCGACATATTTTTACTGTGCTCGAGTGGCTTTTAGAGATTTCTGACTAAGTAGTGCCGAGGGCCTGTGTTGTGAGGATTTATATTGGATCGAGATGCACGCCGAAGCAATGTTGCACTGATTTATGATTATGAGGCCAAGGTCTTGAGCTTTTATGCCACGAGGTGGCTTGATATGAGGTTGAGAGCCGGTTTGATTATGCCACGAGATGGCTTGATATTGCGCTTTGGGCCGTAAGAGGACCCTTCTGGAGTCCTTACATCCTCTAGTGAGCACGGGTACCCAGTGTGATATTTGTTCCATGTAATTGCCCGAGGGCTGATTCTGTTGATATTGTGCCTGAGGGGCTAATTTTATGTGTTTATCTATTCTCATTGTTTTATCATTCACTTGTTTAACTGGTAAAAGATACTTTAAAGAGGATTTTGCCGAAATAAGGTGTTTTTCTTACAAGCTTTCACTGTTTATTGCATTGAATTGAATTTATATTACCTTTGTGTAGCATCTTGCTGTGTTTTTACGTGTTTTCTTATCGCTTAACTGCCTTTACTTTTATTACTCCTTGAGTTGGCGTACTCACTTTACTCCATGCACCCTGTGTGTAGATACAAGAGCCTCGGGTCCTGCTAGCGAGGGCTTACTGCTTCCAGCGGGCTATTCGGAGTTCACTAGGTAGCTTCTCGGCGTTCGCAGCCCAGTGTTTCTCCCTCCTATCTTTATTTTCACTTGTACTAGATTCTGTAATAGACTCTGTAGTCCATTTTCATACTCCTAGTCTTATGTTAGAAGTGACACCCCGATGTCGGGCTATGTTGTTTACGCAAACTATTCTATTTTGCTTTTATTTTTAGATTTATGGCATGTTAATTACTTGAATTATTATTTATAACTGTTAAAAATGAATTGGGTGTTGTGTAGTCTAGCCTTGTTTCACGATAGACGCCATCACGACCAAGTTCGAATTTAGGGCCGTGACAATTTGGTATCAAATCCTAGGTTACATAGGTCTCACGAGTCATGAGCAGGTTTAGTAGAGTCTCGTGGATCAGAACAGATACGTTTGTATTTATCCTCGGGAGGCTGCAGAACCTTTAGAAAACTTCATATTCTTGAAATTCTTGTCGTGCGAATCTATTGATCCGAGTACTAAACTTTTGTTATTCTATTCTCTCATAGATGGTGAGGACACGAGCGACCGGTCAGGATGGACGTCCACCAGTACCTCCAGCTGTGGCCACTAGAGGCCGAGGCCATGGTTGGGGCAGAGTTGAGGGCTGCACAGCGGCTAGGACAGCACATACAGTTCCACCAGCCACCCCAGTTCAGGATCAGGTCCCAGTTCTGGATGCTTCAGCAGCACCAGCTGTGCCCATTGTGATTCTGGGTCTTTAGGAGGCCCTGGTTCAGATTCTATCAGCATGTACTAGCCTAGCTCAGGCGGTCTCGGTTACTACAGCCGCAACAACTTCTCAGGCCGAGGGAGGAACTCAGACTCCCGCTGCTCGCACACCTGAGCAGGTCGTGCAGGGACTTCAGATACCGGGGGCACATCCAGCTCAGCTAGTTGCAGCTGCTCAAGATTATGTAGCTCCTATCATGCCAGAGGACGAGCAGCACAGGTTGCAGAGGTTTGGTAGACTTCAGCCTCCATCTTTCAGTAGTGCAGAGGGTGAGGATGCTCGTGGTTTCTTGGACAAGTGTTAGAGGATTCTTCGTAGATCAGGTATTCTGGAGACTAGCGGAGTCGCTTTCACTACTTTTCAGTTTTCTAGAGCTGCCTTCACTTGGTGGGAGGCTTATAAGAGGCGTAGGTCTGTTGGTGCAACACCCATTACCTGTCACTAGTTTTTCGTTCTCTTTTTGGAGAAGTATGTGCCACAGTCTCACAAAGAGGGGCTGCGTAGGTAGTTCGAGTGGTTGCGTCAGGGAGAGATGACTGTTGTGAGCACGTAATTTTTGCCCTATATGAATTACTCCCATATTTTCAAACAAAATAATTTTTTTTCATTATTTGCAATTTTGTGGATTTTCGCGGTATTTTTTTTGTTAATTGTTTGCATTTGTTTGTGCATTTTAATTAATGAAAAAATACAAAAAAATATACTTGGCATTTGCATTTAGGACTTAATTTCGCATTTCAGGATTAATTAGTAATTAGGTTACTTTACAAAGAAGAAAATAACAAAAATAGTTCATTTTGCATTTTAACTATTAATTGTTGGAATTTTTCATGAGTTTCCTTTTAAATTAGGACTTAACCAATTTTGAGGAAATAATTAGTTTAATTTCGCTAATAAATCAGGTCTTTATTTTAATTTTGCATCTTACAAAATCTGAAAAGTATATAATAAAAAGAGTAAAAATTGAAAAGAGATAATTTTAATAGGTTGTACAAATCTGGGTTGATTCTTTTTAATAACACCAGTCCAAACACACGCCCCAACCCAAATAAACTTTTGAACCCGCCAAAGCCCAAACCCTGAACCCAGTCCGGTCCAGAGACGCCCAAAACGACGTCGTTTCATAGGAACCAATCATGGTCGTTCATCTTTCATCATCCAATGGATGAGAACTAACGAGGTTTATAATATATAAATGTCGGAATGGAACCCCACCCCCCAAACTCATCTCTCCTCACCCCAGCATTCATCAGAGATCACCCTCTCCGTCTCTGCCGCCGAAAATCGCCCACGGCGGCGGCGAGTCTCCAAACCACCCCAAATTTATACCACCCCCTCTCCTTCACCTCCCCGTTCTATATCCGCCATTTGTTTCTTTCAAATATCACCCAAACACCTCGAATAATTCAAACCCTAGCGCCGCCACCGCCGTGCACGGCGGCGCTACCCTCCAAACCACTTCAAAATAACACCCTGGTTTCTCCTAGCCTCCCTCTTCTTAAATCCATGTCTGTCTTTTCTCGAATATCTCTCCAAAGCCTCGAATTTCAATTTTAAAAAAGGGGCAGGACCGTAGAAGTTCAATTGTTCGAGTTCTTCTCAGTTTCCTTAGGCCCAAGATTGATTCGAAGCACGAAATAATGTGCTCGTTTGTATTTGGCAAAGAACAAACGTTCACATTAGTCCAGGCTTCAAATCAGAGTTCTGTGTGGTTCAATCTTCTATAATGTAAGTTTTTTTGTTCTTTGTTTGTTTAATTTTTCTGTTTGTTAAAATTAGTATATGCATGGCTTCTTCTGATAATCCACAATTAGTGCTTTAGGTTTTTTTTTTGTTAAGTCTGTGATTGTTCTCCGTCAGTTCAAGTATGTTGATTAATCATTGAGTAGCGTTTAGTTCTGTTATGATTTTGTTTAATCTCGATTTGATTCTTATTTTTATTTTGAGTCTGCTATGGTGATTGTTTTTTTTTTTTTTTGAAAATTTGTTTAGCTTTGATTAATTGGTATTTTGCCTGTTGTTTAATTTTATTTGATAGTTCTTAGTTTAGTTTAAGTTTTCTGTAGTATAATTGGTTGTTGGGATGTAAATGAATTAAATTGGTTAGTTGACTAGGGTAAGGGGTTGGGTTTAATTGATAGGGATGCGGTAATTTCATAATTGACTTAGGGGGTAGTATAAGTAGTTTTAATTAGGGAATCTTGCAGTAACAGATTTGGAAACCTCTAGAAGCTTCTAGTATGGGGGTTAACTTTAATTTTTGATTCTTTGCAATATTACTTGGGTAGCAAGTCAGTAAAAAGGGGAACTTTTAAGTTAAAAAAAAAGGACTAGAAGTGAAAAGAAAAAAACAGATTGAGCCTTAGTTTTGCCTATAAAAAGGCATGCTTGATGCCTTCATTAGCAAGTTTTCACAATCTGAAAATTCCCCCAGATTTCCACAAGTCTTCAAAAACTGCAGATTTGAATTTCAAATCAAAAACACTAGATCTAGTTCTTCAAAAAAAAAATGACAGAAAATTCCAAAAAAAATACTGTTACATTGAGTTTTCTTAGATTGATTTCAAGTACTAGCTACAGATTCGAATTTTTAGCCTAGATAAATAAGAAAAATGGCATGAAATTCCTTGTGATAAGCTGCTGAGGTTTCAGAGTGTGTTTTGGGTGCATTTTCAAATCCGTTTGGTGTTATTCAAGCTATTTTGATTGGTTTTCTATCTGATTTGGCATGAAAACATCTACTGTGTTCATTTGATATTATTTCTGGGTTGAACTACTACGGGTTGTGATTGATGTGTGTCTTTGTTGCTACTGACTCTATCTCCTTCTTCTCATTTCACATCAATTCCAGGTACTTGCTTCAACCTTGAATGATATATGTGATTTCGAGCTAAATGTAGCCAAATTGGAAAAGAAATCGAAGAGCAAGCTGTTTTCTACTTTAGTCTACATACATTTCATCTTTGTGTTCATTTGGAATATTAAATCATGTATGCAAACAAGACTGTTTGGACTGTTAGACTAGTGATTATTCATTAGCCTTAGTATAGTTTAGTTTTGTTTTTGTGTAGTGTAACTCTTAAAATTAGAAGAATAGTTGGAACAGGAAACTGATTTTGAGATCTATGATCTTCATTTGTATTAACAACTGGAAATTCAAACTATTGTGAGTAGTTAGCAGAAATATCGGCTATAGTGTTGGTAGATTCAGATCTGATAGTAAGTTACTGATTGGAACTTGATTTTAAATGGATTACATGCTCCTACTAGTGTAAAATCAGGCGTTCTTTGGTTTATAAATGCACTAGATAGTTCAGTTGTGGATATAAGTGACGCATGAAATCCATGGGATGTATTGATCGAAACTGATGTGTGTATGTGGCGTTTCTGATTTCAAATTTAATACGTTTGGCTAATTGTACTCCAATGAGTTGAATATTCTTATTATGATTGGATTCAAGGTTAAAGCTCAGGATCATTTATTTGTGCGCAAATCTCTAAGCCCAGTTTGTAAATTAAAATCAGTAGTTTGAAACGAACGAAAATCAGCCTTGAATATGGGCCAAAACCTGGTAGCCCCTTACTTAAATGGGATCTGGGCCTGAATTTGTTTGCCTAAGGGCCCAATGCTAGGCAGCTCCTCACGGAGCTGATAGTATTTTCCCCATTCTGGGCTAATCATTAAGGCCTAAAGTGCTGAGGTTTTGAATTGTATGAAAGTCATGGACCCAAAATATAGTTGTTCTTAAACAATACTAATTAATTGGGCCCTTTTAGAGACAAATTCAATAGAAAAAAATAGTTTGATTTAGGATATCCTTAAATAAATGAGGTGAGCCACACCAAATAAAACGCATAAATTGCGTGGCCTTCTTTAATTGCTTATACTTAGAACTCGGGACGCGCCGTTTAGTGAATTTTATGGCCTCCCGCAAAGTTAATAATATGCTAGTTGCATTAGGCCCGTCATCTAATAATATTACCTTCCTAAACTCGGGTGCACATTTATGTGACCCAAATCCAAATCTCAACGAAGTTGAAATGTGTCAAAAACCACAGGTGCATTTATGTGACGTGGTTCGAGACTTGTTTTCACGACGTTGCAATTCTCTTTAAAAATAATAATAAAAGCGGTTTAAAGTTAAAAAGCACATAGGTTAAAACATGTTGTAAAATCAGATAAATAAGCCAAATATGACAGTTGAGTGACCGTGCTAGAACCACGGAACCCAGGAATGTCTGACACCTTCTCCCTGGTTAACAGAATTCCTTACTCGAATTTCTAGTTCGCGGACTGTTAAACAGATTCAATAATCTCCTCGATTCAGCATTCAACCGATGACTTGGGACACCATTAATCTCCCAAGTGGCGACTCTGAACTAATAATAATAAGTCTTGTTTCGATTGTCCTTTAATTGGAAAAACTCCTTGATACCCTTCCGGGGGTGTAGGAAAAAGGAGGTGTGACAGCTCTGGCAACTCTGCTGGGGACACAAACCCAGAACTTCGGTTCAGGGTTTACGAATTCGAGCTTAAAATAACTGTTATACTTGGCTTTATCTGATTTTCCTACATGTTTCATGCTAAATGTGCTAATTGCTTTGCCGCTTTGATATTATCTGGAATGTATATAAACTGTGGCGAAACCCTTCTCTTCTCATCTCCGGGTATGTGCTTACTAGTTGATACTCCCTATTCTGTTAGTGTCATACCCTGAAATAAGAAAGAGGCCAGACAAGTTATTAAGCCGGATGGCCTTTTGGTTCCCGATACGTAGCCCCCTCCTCGACTCGAGTTGCCCGCTCGGGTACACAGTCTATAACATATACCCAGGTTTTGAATCTAGAATAACTTGACTTTATGCCGGATCCCTAGTAGGAACACTTATTTGCATCACGTGCATATAACTTAGGGGACTCAACACAGGGGTTGGGTCCGTCTAGGACAGGTAACCTGAAATGAAAAAAGACCATCCTGATGCATCTTACGTGTTGCGTGTACATTTATTTGTCTCGGACTCGCATGCTGACCGACTTTGAATATCTGGAAAAGTTGAAAAGAAAAAAAGAGAAATAGCAGTGTAGAGAGTTACTTACCTATTTTAGAAAAACCAATGTCCAAATAGCCCCCTCCGAAACTCTGCCGGATTTTGAGAAAAATGAAAGAAAAAAAGAAGAAAAGTGTCTTTAATAGTTTGTTTTATTTGCCAATGGAAAAGAAAAACAAAAAGAGTTTATTTTCAAAATAGTTTGTTTTAGGTGTCACTGAAAAGAAAATATAAAAAGAGTCTTGTTTTCAAAAATAGTTTGTTTTATTTGCCCGAACTACGCCAGTTTGATTCTCACAAGGTGTGAGATACGTAGGCAACCCCAATCGGGTCCAACTTCCCTTTTTGCAAAAGCAGCCAAAAACAACAAAAATTTCAATTTTGTCATGAATAAGTTAGGTGAGGCTATTCTTATCTCAAACAAGACGAATGTCCCTAAAAGGGCGCCAGAAGGCTATTTTTGCAAGAGCAGCCACCTTGGGTCAGTTTCAACGGTTAGCGGGCACAGCCTTAAAATCATCTTCTCGAAGTGCTGAAAGGCCGTACCTGCAAAATCGGCTGGTTGTTTTAAATTAGAAATTTAAAAAACGATAGTGTCAATTTTTCCCTTTTAGGACAAAATAAGTGACTAAATCACCTTAATAAATGTGCAGGATGAGCACGATTCAAAATGAACCTTTCTCAATCATGCATAAAATCCCTTTGGAGTTACGTCTGTGGTGGAACGATCTAGGAGGAGAAGGGAAAGATGAAGTCAAAAAATATTTGAAAGGGCTTACCGGTTTGTTGGAGATTGTACCTCGTGGAGACATTATCAGAGCATTGGTCACATGCTGGGACTCGGCACACAACGTGTTCCATTTTTCAGACTTTGAAGTTACCCCGACCTTAGAAGAAATAGCTGGCTACATCGAAAATGATGAGGTTCCTTTAAGACACAAGTACTTGGTCGCCCCGAGAACCGTAGCTGTGCACAGATTCTTAGACTCACTGAAGATAAGCAGGACGTTCCACAACACGTATTTGGTGAATGGATTTTGTACTCCACACTTCATATACCACATATATGGCCACATAGGAGGGTTCAACAACCCAAAAGATAAGATATGTAGCAAAGGAAACCGCCAAAATCGGAAGAACATAGACGTTTTGCTTTTATGGTGGTCTTTTTGGGGCTTTTGTTATTCCCGAGGAAAGATGGAAATATTGACATAAAAATAGCCGGAGTCGTCAGCACTCTACTCACTCAAGCCAAGAGCACTCTTGCGGCAATGATATTAGCTAAAATCTTCCGCGCTCTTACAGCCTGCAAAGCCGGAGGAGACTTTTTTGAGGGGTGCAATCTATTGTTGCAAATGTGGATGACCGAACACCTGTGCCGTCGTCCTCAGTTCCTGAGTTATGGGTCTATAGAGAAAACCTGTATAGAGAAGTTTTATACGAGGATTAAAGGGGTCAGCCTGCCTGAAGGAGTCACGGGTTGGACATCATACTTTCGACCCCTCACTGCCAGTCAAATAGAGTGGACGTTCGGATGGTTACCTGTTGATGAAATCATATATATGCCAGCAGCGGGGCCGTACTTCCTCTTGATGGGTCTTAAGAGCATTCAGCCTTATGCTCCGTATCGGGTCTTAAGGCAACTCGGGAGATATCAAGTAGTGCCAAAAGACGTCGATCTTAGTATCCAAGTGGTTGAGATTGGTCCCGATGGCCAGTTTCTTGAGGCAAAGGTCCGCCAGGTCTGGAGTGAATGTTAATACTTGGCGGCGAATACCTGTGTATGGGATCGATCTAAAGGAGAAGTGTCACCTGAGTACTACGCCTGGTATAGAAGGGACATTGCATTTGGGAGGCCAGCCAAAAGACCTCACCTCCAGGATTTTGCTGAATCATCGCAAGAACAATGGGCCTGTTAGCTAAAGAAAAGGAATACAGAGCTA
The DNA here is from genome assembly GCA_026770625.1 of Nicotiana glauca. NCBI lineage: Eukaryota > Viridiplantae > Streptophyta > Magnoliopsida > Solanales > Solanaceae > Nicotiana > Nicotiana glauca. Next base: position 129,279 of record MU774417.1, read on the forward strand.
AAATAGAAGAATTGGAAAAGCACGTCCGAGACCTTCAATTTGAAAACAGTGTGCAAGCCCCAGCCGATGAGGGTGAGAAAAAGAAATTGGCCAAAGAGAATGAAGCCTTACGAGCCCAAATCCAAAAGATGAATATAGCGACCGAACATCCCGTTAGGAGTGCCAAGGATGCAAAGCTTATAGAAAATCTAAGGCAAAAAGTGAATGACTACAGTTTTGACCTCAATAAAGTAGAAAAGGAATTAGCCGGAGTTCGAAAACAATTCGCTAAAAATGCGGAAGAGCGTGCCCGAATGGTTAAGTAGTTGAAAGAAGAATACGATAATGAGTTCATGGGACTAAAGAAAAGGTTCATTGCCACAGAGAACAAAATGATCAAACAGGCGAAAGAATTCAAGGTTGAAAGAGAGCATTGCTACACGGTGTTGGCGCAGTTAGAAATGAACTTGCAACAAATCCAGGAACAAAACCAGGTAGCCGAGCAGACTTTGGAGGCTAGGGCCCAACAGATAGGGTGGTTGCTTCAGGAAAATGGCAGAATCAGAGAGAGAATCTTAACCGTTGCTCACTACATTACTAGGAAATGCCAAATATGCGAGAGCATGACTCGCACCACCTTCTTTGCATCGGTGATGATATTTGTAAAGCAAATAATGAGTGACCTGGACAGACTTCAAAGGGAACTTGCATATAGGCCCACGGCGAGACCGAACGATGTCCCGCGGGCCCCAGGAGCTTTAATGTATTCATGATTGTCATTTGAGTCTGTATTTCCTTTTCTACTAGAGTCTGTCAGTTGTCTGAGTCTGTATTTTCTTTAGGTTAAGAGTCAGTCTGTATTTTCGTTTGAAATAGAATAGGGATGGCGGAGTCTGTAGTTCTTCTCTTCATTAGAGTCTGTTAGTTTTTTTAATTTGTCAGTTTTGAGTCTTGGTAATCGAAGTTTTTGCTATCAATAAAATAGAAATCCCAAAACATTTTGCTTCTATTTTACATTTATTTTCACGAACTATGCTTGGTCTGATTCATGTGGGGTCATGATACGTAGGCAATCTCCATAGGATTCGACCATAACTAAATGAAAAGGAAAAAAAAGGAAAAACAAGAAAGGGAGTGAAAGGAAAGAGGTGAAAAACAAGAGAGAAAAGATAACAAAAGAGGGAAAAAGAAATAAGAAATGAGAAAATAAGAACATAGAGGAAAACAAAGGCAAGAGTGAGAAAAATAAAAGAAGAAAGGAAACAAAAACCAAACAAAGTTGCAATCAGAAATAAGGAAAGTCGGGATGACGCAAGCAGTCGAGCAATTGCATAATAGAAACAGTTAACTGCCTAGGTGCATTCATTCCCCAAACGCGTGGTTATCAAATTTGTTAATTACCTAACCACTAACCAAGTTGTTGTTGATATAATGAGTTTAGGCAGGTGGTTAGTTGATCGGCATTCTGGCAACCCATTCCTACAACACCCGGTTAAAAGACAAATTGAACATGACAGGCCAGAAATCAGATACCAGTATTGTGGACCCATAAAAAGAGGTAGAGGTGGTAGATGTTAACACAATGAAATAGGAGATGCGTAAGTTGAAGCAGAAAATGGCCGAAATGTATTACGCCTGGGCTAAGGGGCAGCCGATGCCAGTTTATCCCGCCAATCCAGCCTATATCCTACCTTTGGCTCAGTCTCAGAAGCCTCCTACTATGAATTCATCTCCAGCCTTCCCTTTCTACTTACAGAGCTATGGCACCACCTCCTACCCTCCTACCCTCCCCAAGCTCCACCACCCAAACAAAACCCTCCTCCACCGATCACCCCTATCTTTGTGGCGCCTCTACTTGTCACACTGCAAAGATCTTCTAGTGAGCCATTGTTTCAGGCTCACGACAGCCAGTACTATCCTCCTGAGCCTACCTTTAAAGCTCCTGAGCCATATTCCTACACCCCTCACTTTGAGCTCCCGATGGAAACTGAAAAGCCACTTAAGAGCACGGAGCAGGAAGCGATGTTTCGAAAAGTCAAAAGCCTGGAGCAATCCTTCAGTAACATGCAAGGGTTGGGTGGACGAGTCATTGTGGCCTATAAGGATTTGTATCTGTTCCCGGATGTTCAGTTACCAGCAGGGTTCAAAATGTCTAAGTTTGATCTGTATGACGGGCATGGTGAACCGGTAGCCCACCTGAGGGGATTCTGCAGCAAAATGAGAGGGGTGGGTAAAAAGACGAGTTACTGATGGCATACTTCAGCCAGAGTCTGAGTGGGTCTGGTTTGGAGTGGTATACACGACAGGACCACGGTAGGTGGTATACCTGGGATGACTTGGCACAAGCGTTCGCCTGCCATTTTCAGTACAATCTAGAAATTGTTCCAGATCGCCTGTCACTAATAAAACTCGAGAAGAAGCCAGGGGAGAGCTTCAGAGAATATGGGTTCCATTGGAGGGAGCAGGGCGGGAGGGTCGACCCTCCAATGAAAGAAAGCGAGATGGTTGATTACTTCTTGCAGGGTTTGGAGCCGACTTACTTTGGTCACTTGGTGACGGCAATTGGCAAATCTTTTAATTAAGTTGTAAAGATGGGAGGCATGGTCGAGGAAGGGCTTAAATCCAATAAAATCATGAGCTATTCAGCGATCAAAGAAACCACTCAGGCCATCCAAAGCGGCACTGGGGTGTGCTCGGGAAAAAGAAGAAGGAAGAGGTTGCAACCATTGAGTCCGGGGCTTGGTCCAGATCTAGAATCCCTTCACCCTACTACAACCAACCCCGACCCCACCACCAAAATTACCCATACACTCCATATATCCTTCCACAACACTATTACCCACCACTAGATCCACATTTTTCCGTCCACCATGCTCAGACTTATACCCAGCCTCCAGCTCACGTGCAATGGCGTGCACCGGCTCCCCAAAACTCATACCCAGCTCCAGAAAACACCTAACCACCCCCAAGAGCCTACAGAAACCCCCCTAGAGCAGGTCATCGACCAAACCCAGCCTTCAAAAATGAGATATTACAGAAGCAAAAGGCTTTCACTCCATTGGGAAAATCATATGCCACTCTTTTTCACAAATTGAGGCAGTTAGGTCAGTTGAATCCAATTGACCCCAAAATGCCAAACCCCCTTCCTAGAAATTTGGACCACTCAGTAAGTTGTGAATATTGTTTAAGGGCCCCCGGACATGATATAGAGAAGTGTTGGAAACTGAAGACCGATGTGCAAGAGCTCATTGACACTCACCGGATCAAGGTTTAGGCCCTAGATGCAACAAATATTAACCAGAATCCGTTGCCGGCTCACCACGAGGCCCACATGATTGAATTGATACACAAGGGAGGGGAGCCCAAGAAACCCTCACAAACAGTAATGATGATCCGTGCTAGAGAAACCAGTTTAAAGGAAACGTTAACCAGTGGGAAAGCGGTAGTCCAGTTGAAAGGGGCAGACAGTAAGCCAGCTGTTGAGGCCGGGGAAAGGTCAAGCAAGGCAAATGTGCAGTTCATCGGACCACGTGCAAAAGTGAACAATTGGAAAGCTACCCCTCTTCCTACTCGGAGTGAGTCTTGGTAATGGGTTTTGATTTTCTTTTGTTGTTCGGATTATTCCAGGGTTTGTAATTCAGATATTATATTCCATCCAATTGGATGTGTTAAAGCCCTGTTATCTTTATATTCAACGAAATGCAATTTCTTTCTTTCTTCATTCCTAATTTTGTTTCCGCTTTCTTTTCTTCTATCTACAGTTCTTTTTATGCTGATATCAATGACATGACATGCATGAGGAATCTTCGGCCCAGTTTTAAAAGCAAGTCTAACTCGAAAATAATAATACAAGAAATTGAGTATGATGATGAGTTGGAATATGATGATGACGAGGCCTATGGAAAAATTAGTAAATAATTAAGCCATTTTGAGCAAAAACCCAAACCTAACCTAAATGACACAGAAGAAGTTAATCTAGGGGACCAAGATAATGTCCGTGAAACTAAAATAAGTGTTCATCTAGAACCGCAACTCAAGGAGGAGATAATCAAAGAACTGTTCGAATACAAGGATATTTTTGCATGGTCATATGATGATATGTCGGGTCTAAGAACTGACTTAATGGTTCACAAATTGTCTACTGACCCGGCATCCCTCCTGTCAGGCAGAAGCTGAGAAATTTCAAAATGGATATAAGTGTAAAGATCAAAGAAGAAATCACCAAGCAGTTCGAGGCGAAAGTCATTCGGGTCACGCGGTATCCCACCTGGTTAGCCAATGTTGTGCCTGTGCCAAAAAAGGATGGCAAGACCAGGGTGTGTGTTGATTATCGGGATCTTAACAAGGCAAGTCCAAAAGACAATTTCCCACTACCGAACATCCACATATTAATTGATAATTGTGCCAAACATGAGATTGGTTCTTTTGTGGATTGTTAAGCGGGTTATCATCGGATCTTAATGGACGAGGAAGATGCAGAAAAGACAGCATTCATCACGCCGTGGGGAACATATTGTTATTGGGTCATGCCGTTTGGTTTGAAAAATGCTGGGGAAACCTATATGAGGGCGATGACAACAATATTCCATGATATGATACACAAAGAAATTGAGGTGTACGTGGACGATGTGATCGTGAAGTCTAGAAAGCAGTCTGACCACGTTAGGGATCTGAGGAAGTTCTTCCAAAGGCTTCGCAAGTACAATCTCAAGCTCAATCCTGCAAAGTGCACTTTCGGGGTGTCGTCTGGAAAGTTGTTGGGATTTATAGTCAGCCGCCGGGGTATTGAACTAGACCCGTCAAAAATCAAGGCTATCCAGGAATTGCCACCTCCAAGGAACACGACCGAGGTGATGAGTTTGCTAGGGAGATTGAACTATATCAGCAGGTTCATTTCTCAACTTACGACAACTTGTGAGCTAATCTTCAAGCTGTTAAAGAAAGATGCTGCAGTCAAGTGGACGGAAGAATGTCAAGGGGCTTTTGATAAGATAAAAGGGTATTTGTCGAACCCACCCATGTTGGTCCCGCCAGAACCAGGGAGGCCTTTGATTCTATATTTGATGGTTTTGGATAATTCATTTGGCTGTGTACGGGGGCAGCATGATGTTACTGGAAGAAAGGAGAAGGCTATCTATTACCTCAACAAGAAACTCACATCTTACGAGGTTAAGTATACTCATCTTGAGAGAACATGTTGCGCCCTAACTTGGGTTGCACAGAACCTGAAACATTACTTGTCATCTTATACCACTTACCTCATATCTCGATTGGATCAATTGAAGTATATCTTTCAGAAGCCTATGCCCACAGGGGGGCTTGCAAAGTGGCAGATCCTGCTTACAGAGTTCGACATTGTCTATGTGACTCGGACCGCAATGAAAGCAAAGGCCTTGGCGGATCATTTGGCCGAGAATCCAGTTGATGAGGATTATGAAACTTTGAAGACTTATTTCCCTGATGAAGAGGTGATGCACATTGATGAGTTGGAACAAGTTGAGAAGCCGGGATGGAAACTTTTGTTTGATGGGGCTGCCAACATGAAAGGCGTGGGGATAGGAGCGGTACTTATTTCTGAAACAAGGCAGAACTACCTTATTACAGATCAACTTCGTTTCTGTTATACTAACAACATGGCAGAATATGAGGCATGTATCTTGGGTCTGAGGTTAGCTGTAGATATGGGTGTCCAGGAAGTCTTGGTCATGGGTGACTCGGACCTACTGGTGCACCAAATTCAAGGAGAATGGGAAATAGAGACTTGAAGCTTATACCGTACCGATAATGTTTATATGATCTTTGTTAACGGTTTCAATCAGTAGAGTTCAGGCATATTCCAAGGATTCATAATGAGGTTGCCGATGCGCTGGCCACTTTGGCGTCAATGTTGTATCATCCAGATAAGGCTTATGTGGACCTTTTGCAGATTCAGGTCCGTGATCAGCATGCTTATTGTAATGTGGTTGAAGAGGAACTTGATGGTGAGCCGTGGTTTCATGACATCAAGGAATATATCAGGATGGGGGTGTATCCGGTACAGGCCACAGGTGACCAGAAAAGAACAATTCGACGATTGGCGAGCGAGTTTTTCTTTAGTGGAGGGGTGTTGTACAAACGAACTCCAGATCTTGGACTGTTAAGATACATTGATGTGAGGCAGGCCACATATATCGTGACTGAGGTACATTTCAAAGTTTGTGGACTGCATATGAGTGGGTACGTTCTGGCAAAGAAGATCCTCCAAGCGGGGTATTACTGGCTTACTATGGAGCGGGATTGCATCAGTTACGTACGCAAATGTCATCATTGCCAAGTGCATGGAGACTTGATTCATTCTCCACCATCAGAATTACACACGATGTCCGCACTGTGGCCTTTTGTTACATGGGGCATGGATGTCATTGAGCTAATTGAGCCAACAACGTCAAATGGGCACAGGTTCATTTTGGTGGCTATAGATTACTTTACCAAGTGGGTAGAGGCTAAAATGTTCAAGTCGGTAACCAAGAAAGCTGTGGTGGATTTTGTGAATTCAAACATCATCTGTCGATTTGGAATACCAAAGGTGATCATTACAGACAATGGAGCTAATCTCAATAGTCATTTGATGAAAGAGACTTGTGAGCAGTTCAAGATTACCCATCATAATTCTACCCCATACCGCCCGAAGGCAAATGGTGCGGTTGAAGCAGCCAACAAGAATATAAAGAAAATACTTCGAAAAATGGTAGAGGGTTGTTGGGGTATAAAAAGCTGAAAAGCTGAAAAGCTGCCTTTTGCATTGTTGGGGTACCGCACCACTGTTCGAACTTCAGTAGGGGTGACTCCTTATTAATTGGTGTATCACACCAAAGCAGTGATACCCGCAGAAGTGGAGATCCTGCCCCTTATAATTATCGCGGAGGCTGAGATCGATGATGATAAATGGGTAAAAACCCGCCTAGAATAGTTGAGTTTGAGCGATGAGAAAAGATTGGCATCAGTGTGTCATGGATAATTGTACCAACAAAGAATGGCAAGAGCGTACAACAAGAAAGTGCATCCAAGGAAGTTTGAAGTGGGACAGTTAGTGCCGAGACGTATTTTGCCTCATTGGGCTGAAGCAAAAGGAAAGTTCGCCCCAAACTGGCAGGGGTCATTTGTTGTAACCATAGTGTTGTCTAATGGTGCACTGTATTTGACAGATGTGGAAGCAAAATATGTAGAAATGGCTATCAATTCTGATGCGGTCAAAAGATACTATGTATGATTTCTTTGGTTAATTGTATTTGTTTGTATTTGGCATATTTTGAAGATTGAAATGACGAAGGCATTTTGTTCTGCTATCTAAAAACTTTATCCTTTGTTACCCCTTTAAGCCTTATTTATTTTCTTTCATATCCCTCTTTCGGAATCAATGGCACAATTTAGAAACGCAAGTGCGGAGGATAAGTAAGTGAAAAGAAAAAGCAAGGAAGAAAAAGAAAAGAAAAGAAGAAGAAAAAAGGGGAAGGAATAAAATGAGAAGAAAGAAAAGGAAAAATGAAAAAAAGGAAAAATAAAAGAAGAACAGAAAAACAAAAAGAATGAGAAAAGAGAAAGAAAAATCGCAATAGCAAAGTTATGATATGAACTACGTTTGACTTGATCCCGAAAGGGTATGTAGGCAGCCTCTCTCTGAGGTTCACTCTCATTGAAATAAAAATCCAAAGGTTCCCAAGCAAGAGAGTGGGGCAGAAGTTGTGGTTATTGTGAGAGATCTGATTCCAAAAGTTGTAATTTTAACCCATTTTGAATTGTTTTGAGCCTTTTATACCCTTTCTTTCTAACTCATCCAAAAGCCATATTACGGTCCAAAGAAAGACCTTCCAATCAGTCTTCGAGAAATGCCAAGTCAAGCCGGTAAAGGTAATTCATGACAGGGGCAACACTCTGGTCCAAGCAGGAAAAATTAAAAAATGAGAGAGTCTTATTGGTGAAAACCCTCACGGGAACCGTAAGGTGACGGGAGCTGAGAGAAATAAAAATGAGAGAGTCTTATTGGTGAAAACCTTCACAGGCACCGTAAGGCGACATGAGTCGAGAAAAATTGAAATGAGAGAGTCTTAGTGGTGAAAACCCTCACGAGCACCTTAAGGAGAAAGTGAGTTAAGAAGTGAAAAAATGAGAGAGGTCTGTTGGTGGAAAACGTTTTGAGGCACCGCAAGGTGAACAAAGTCAAGGTTTGGGTAAAGTGATCAAGTTATGGAAATTCCGAGGCAACGAGGTATTGCAAGTGAAAGTTGATTGGTTGAACAGATTGGGCCGATTAGTCCGAAATGTATGTCATTATTATTGGTACCAGCTGTTCCGGTCAGATAAGTTTCCCTTCCTCCTTTTTTTAGCAGTCATCCGGTATTGGATTCTTCGTATCCTTAACTCATAAAATCATTGCATTTAATTTCCTTTTGGGGTTTATCTGCCTAAAGATGTTTCAATGTTAGTTTTGTTCAGAGCAAATGAAAATGTTTTCAAAGCTCACTACCAATTTCCAAAGTTGCGAAGCACAATGTGGTCGGAGCATGTCAAAGACAACATGATGTAAAGTGGAATATAGGATCACTGGAAACTTCATCAATGAAATGATTGGTTAATGTCATGGGAAATGCAAAGGTTCAGATAAAGGGGTCATAGGTGTGAAATAACAACACGGGTATAGAACACTTGGGTTGTCAAAGGATATGGGGTTTGAAAGTCAGCCAGAAAGTCAAGCGATTCAGGGCCAGTTCGGGGAAGCCGGTCAAAACAAAACAATGCAGTGGAGGGACATCCTCAACAAGAATGCCATCAACTAACCACCATTTTAAACTGACAAAATTTTCTTTGATTGAAACAGGGGCAGAAAAATTCGGTTGTTTTGGAGGAGTTCTCCATAAGGAAAAAACAAGCATTAATCAGGTTTGATCGTAAAGTGGGGTTTGATCAAAATACAAGATAATCATGAATAGCATAGGGGAATGTAAGTTGGTTTCAAAGTTTGCATGTATAAGATATGATTCAATTAGGAGTTGTCAGGACCTTCCTGGATAATAGGACTTAGCTTTCAAACTCTTAGTTGGTATATGATTCAGTTAACACTCACCCATGTACCCAGCTTCCAAACTGGGGCAGAAAATTTTCTTTATTTTGTCTATTTTGTTGAAGTCAGAAGCCCGCCTAGAGAACAGAGGCATTTATTTCAAGTTTTAGCAATCAGGAGCCCGCCTGAAGAACATAGGCATTTATTTCAAGTTTTAGCAATCAGGAGCCCGCCTGAAGAACATAGGCATTTATTTCAAGTTTTAGCAATCAGGAGCCCGCCTGGAGAACAGAGGCATGTATTTTCAAGTTTTGAAGTCGGGAGCTCGCCCGTATAACAAAGTCATGCATTTTCAAGTTTTGAAGTCGGGAGCCCGCCCGTATAACAGAGGCATATATTTTAAAGTTTTGAAGTCGGGAGCCCGCTGGTATAACAGAGGCATATATTTTCAAGCTTTGAAGTCGGGAGCCCGCCCGTAGAAAGAGGCATGCATTTTCAAGTTTTGAAGTCGGGATCTCGCCCGTATAACAGAGGCATATATTTTTAAGTTTTGATGTCGGGAGCCTGCCCGTATAACAGAGGCATGTATTTTCAAGTTTTGAAGTCGGGAGCCCGCCCGTATAACAGAAGCATATATTTTCAAGTGTTGAAGTCGGGAGTCCGCCCGTATAACAGAGGCATATATTTTCAAGTGTTGAAGTCGGGAGCCCGCCCGTATAACAGAGGCATACATTTTCAAGTTTTGAAGTCGGGAGCCCGCCCGTAGAACAAAGGCATATATTTTCGCGTTTTGAAGTCGGGAGCCCGCCCGTATAACAAAGGCATGTATTTTCAAGTTTTGAAGTCGGGAGAGCGCCCGTATAACAGAGGCATATATTTTCAAGTTTTGAAGTCGGGAGCCCGCCCGCATAACAGAGGCATATATTTTCAAGTTTTGAAGTCGGGAGCCCGCCCGTAGAACATAGGCATATATTTTCAAGTTTTGAAGTCGGGAGCCCGCCCGTATAACAGAGGCATATATTTTCAAGTTTTGAAGTCGGGATCCCGCCCGTAGAACAGAGGCATATATTTTCAAGTATATATTTTCAAGTTTTGAAGTCGGGATCCCGCCGTATAAAAGAGGCATGCATTTTCAAGTTTTGAAGTTGGGAGCCTGCCCGTATAACAGAGGCATACATTTTCAAGTTTTGAAGTAGGGAGCCCGCCCGTATAACAGAGGCATAAATTTTCAAGTGTTGAAGTCGGGAGCCCGCCCGTATAACAGAGGCATACATTTTCAAGTTTTGAAGTCGGGAGCCCACCCGTATAACAGAGACATACATTTACAATTTCAGCAGTCAGACACCCACCCGAAGAAGGGAAACATATCAATTTACAATTCGAAGCGGCAACAATGGATTTCACCGAGAGAACACAAGACAACAAGACAACAAGAAATACAAAGGGCAAGTTTGAAGAATCTATATAGGATTTTTTAATTCATAGATCATAGCTTAGTCTAGCTTTTTTTTATTTTATGGTGTAATAAGGGGGTTCAGTAAGCAGTAGCAGCAACAACAGCAACAGTGAAACCACAGCTTCATGGTAGTCCCAGCTACCAGACATTCCCGAACTACACTGACTTGATTCCTTTTTAGCCAAGGATATGTAGGCAATCTCGGAAGTAAGGTGCGGTCAAATCTTTCAAAAAATGCTTCGCACGGAGTATTCAAACGGGCAAAAATCGCTCGTGTCCGCTCACTTGTCTTTGCACGAAAACTCTCCGTGTTTCCGAGCAAAGAGGGGCAACTGTGAGCACTTGATTTTTGCCCTATATGAATTACTCCCATAATTTCAAACAAAATAATTTCTTTTCTTTATTTGCAATTTTGTGGATTTTCGTGGCATTTTTTGTTAATTGTTTGCATTTGTTTGTGCAATTTAATTAATGAAAAAATACAAAAAATATACTTGCCATTTGCATTTAGGGCATAATTTTGCATTTCAGGATTAATTAGTAATTATGTTACTTTACAAAAAAGAAAATAACAAAATTCATTTTGTATTTTAACTATTAATTGTTGGAATTTGTCATGAGTTTCCTTTTAAATTAGGACTTAACCAATTTTGAGGAAATAATTAGTTTAATTTTGGGAATAAATCAGGTCTCTATTTTAATTTTGCATCTTACAAAATCTTAAAAATATATAATAAAAAGAGAAAAAATTGAAAAGAGAGAATTTTAATAGGTTGTACAAATCTGGGCTGATTTTTTTAATAACACCAGTCCAAACACACGCCCCAGCCCAAATAAACTTTTGAACCCGCCAAAGCCCAAACCCCCAACCCAGTCCGGTCCAGAGACTCCCAAAACGGCGTTGTTTCATAAGAACCAATCCTGGTCGTTCATCTTTTATCATCCAACGGATGAGAACTAACAAGGTTTATAATATATAAATGTCATAATGGAACCCCCACCCCCACCCCCCTAAACTCGTCTCTCCTCACCCCAGCATTCACCAGAGATCACCCTCTCCGTCTCCGCCGCCTGCCGTCACCGGAAATCGCCTACGGCGGCGGCGAGTCTCCAAACCACCCCAAATTTACACCACCGCCTCTCCTTCACCTCCTCGTTCTATATCCGCCATTGGTTTCTTTCAAATATCACCCAAACACCTCGAATAATTCAAACTCTAGCGCCGCCACCGCCGTGCACGGCGAAGCCACCCCCCAAACCACTTCAAAATAACACCCTGGGTTCTCCTAGCCTCCCTTCTTCTTAAATCCCTATCTGTCTTTTCTCGAATATCTCTCCAAAGCCTTGAATTTCAATTTTAAAAAAGGGGCAGAACCCTAGAAGTTCAATTGTTCGAGTTCTTCTCAGTTTCCTTAGGCCCAAGATTGATTCGAGGCACGAAATAATGTGCTCGTTTGTTCTTGGCAAAGAACAAACGTTCACATCATTCCGGGCTTCAAATCGGAGTCCTATGTGGTTCAATCTTCTATAATGTAAGTTTTTCTGTTCTTTGTTTGTTTAATTTTTCTGTTTGTTAAAATTAGTATATGCATGGCTTCTTCTGATAATCCACAATTAGTGCTTTAGGTTTTCTTTTTTTTGTTAAGTCTATGATTGTACTCCGTCAGTTCAAGTATGTTGATTAATCATTGAGTAGCGTTTAATTCTGTTATGATTTTGTTTAATCTCGATTTGATTCTTATTTTTGTTTTGAGTCTGCTATTGTGATTGTTTTTTTTATTTTTTGAAAATTTGTTTAGCTTTGATTAATTGGTGTTTTGTATCTTGTTCAATTTTATTTGATAGTTCTTAGTTTAGTTTAAGTTTTCTGTAGTATAATTGGTTATTGGGTTGTAGATGAATTAAATTGGTTAGTTGACAAGGGTAAGGGGTTGAGTTAAATTGATAGGGATGTGGTAATTTCATAATTGACTTAGGGGTAGTATAGGTAGTTTTAATTAGGGAATCTTGTAGTAACAGATTTGGAAACCTCTGGAAGCTTCTAGTATGGGGGTTAACTTTAGTGTTTGATTCTTTGCAGTATTACTTGGGTAGAAAGTCAGTAAAAAGGGGGACTTTTAAGTTTAAAAAAGGGCATAGAAGTGAAAAGAAAAAAATCTGATAGAGCCTTAGTTTTGCCTATAAAAAGGCATGTTTGATGCCTTTATTGGCAAGTTTTCACAATCTGAAAATTTCCCCCAGGTTTCCACAAGTCTTCAAAAACTGAAGATTTGGATTTCAAATAAAAAACTCTTGATCAAGTTCTTCAAAAACGAAAAAAAAAAAACAAACAAACAAAAAACGACAGAAAATTCCAAAAAAATACTGTTACATTGAGTTTTCTTAGATTGATTTCAAGTACTAGCTACAGATTCGAATTTCTAGCCTAGATAAATATGAAAAATGGCATGAAATTCCCTGTGATCAGCTGCTAAGGTTTCAGAGTGTGTTTTGGGTGCATTTTCAAATCCGTTTGGTGTTATTCAAGTTATGTTGATTGGTTTTCTGTCTGATTTGGCGTGAAAATATCTACTGGGTTCATTTGAGATTATTTCTGGGTTGAACTACTGCTGGTTGTGATTGTGGTGTGTGTTTATTGCCGCTGACTCTATCTCCTTCTTCTCATTTCACATCCATTCCAGGTACTTGCTTCAACCTTGAATGATATATGTGATTTCGAGCTAAATGTAGCTAAATTGGAAAAGAAATCAAAGAGCAAGCTGTTTTCTACTTTAGTCTACATACATTTCATCTTTGTGTTCATTTGTAATATTAAATCATGTATACAAACAGGATTGTTTGAACTGTTAAACTAGTTATTATACATTAGCCTTAGTATAGTTTTGTTTTGTTTTTGTGTAGTGTAACTCTTAAAATTAGAAGAATAGGTGGAACAGGAAACTGATTTTGAGATCTATGATCTTCATTTGTATTAACAACTGGAAATTCAAACTATTGTGAGTAGTTAGCTGAAATATCGGCTATAGTTTTGGTATATTCAGATCTGATAGTAAGTTACTAATTGGAACTTGATTTTAAATGGATTACATGCTCCTACTAGTGTAAGATCAGGCGTTCTTTGGTTTTTAAATGTTATAGATAGTTCAGTTGTGGATATAAGTCACGCATGAAAATCCATGGGATGTATTGATCGAAACTGATGTTTGTATGTGGCATTTCTGATTTTAAATTAAATACATTTGGCTAATTGTACACCAATGAGCTGAATATTCATATCATGATTATTTTCAAGGTTAAATCTCAGGATCATTTATTTGTGCGCAAATCACTAAGTCCTGTTTGTGAATTAAAATCAGTAGTTTGAAACGAACGAAAATCAGCTTTGAATGTGGGCCAAAACCTGGTAGCCCCTTACTTAAATGGGATCTGGGCCTGAATTTGTTTGCCCAAGGGCCCCATGCAAGGCATCTCCTCACGGAGCTGACAGTATTTTCCCCATTATGGGCTAATATTTAAGGCCTAAAGTGCTGAGGTTTTGAATTGTATGAAAGTCATGGACCCAAAATATAGTAGTTCTTAAACACTTCTAATTAATTGGGTCCTTTTAGAGACAAATTCAATAGAAAATAATAGTTTTCTTTAGGATATCCTTAAATAAATGAGGTGAGCCGCGCCAAATAAAACGCATAAATTGTGTGGCCTTCTTTAATTGCTTATACTTAGAACTCGAAACGCGCCGTTTAGTGAATTTCATGGTCTCCCGCAAAGTTAATAATGCGCTAGTTGCTTTAGGCCTGTCATCTAATAATATTACCTTCCTAAACTCGGGTGCACATTTATGTGACCCAAATACAAATCTCAACGAAGTTGAAATGTGTCAAAAACCACGGGTGCGTTTATGTGACGTGGTTCGAGATGTGTTTTTACGACGTTGCAATTCTCTTTAAAAATAATAATAAAAGCGGTTTAAAGTTATAAAGACATAGGTTAAAACGTGTTGTAAAATAAGATAAATAAACCAAATATGACAGTTGAACGACAGTGCTAGAACCACGGAACCCAGGAATGCCTGGCACCTTCTCCCGGGTTAACAGAATTCCTTACTCGAATTTCTAGTTCGCGGATTGTTAAACAGAGTCAATAATCTCCTCGATTGGGGATTCAACCGGTGACTTGGGACACCATTAATCTCCCAAGTGGAGACTCTGAATTAATAATAATAAGTCCCATTTCGATTGTCCTTTAATTGGAAAAACTCCTTTATACCCTTCCGGGGGTGTAGGAAAAAGGAGGTGTGACAACTGTGATACAGTATGAGATGAGGTCATCAGAGTTAGCTCATCATGCTATTTGGTTGGTTCCTACAGAGAGAGAGAGATATAGAGGATTAGGAGGTTCGTTGATAGCCTCACGAATCAGCTTCGTATTCTCATGACCAGGTAGAGGGTGTCTGGTGATACTTTTGAGAAAGTTGTAGACATTGCTCATGAGATTTAAGTTAGTTCATCGCCAGGAGATTGAGTCAGTTCATCGCCAGGAGCGAGATGAGAGGGAGGCCAAGAGGCCTTGGTGATCTGGTAGTTATGGTGGTGCTCCTTCGAGAGGTCAATTTCAGCATGGTAGAGGCTGTCCATTTAGGCATGCTCAGTTAGCCTGCCTAGGTTATCATGGGGTGTCATCGGGTCATGGTACTCACAGTTCTCATTTGGTCCAGTCATCACTCAGTGCCCTTCTAGCTCAAAGTTTATCCTGTGCTCTGTTAGTTCACGGCTCTTCTATGCGAGGTGCATCTGCTAGTCATTCCGGTTCTAGGGGTTCCCTCTAGTCCCCGTATCCAACACCTGGGAGTTGCTATGAGTGGGGGTTCATCTCAGCATAGGAGTCAACCATCATCTTCAGTGCTGGTTACTTCACCACCACCCACCTACCTAGCTAGGGGTGGACGTCAGTCAGCTAGGGGTCTCTCTATAGGGGAGGTCGATCAAGTGGCGGTCATACCCATTTCTATGCACTTCCAGCTAAACCTGATGTTATTGCTTCAGATGTTGTGATTATAAGTATTGTCTCAGTCTACCACAGAGATGCCTCTGTATTATTTGATCCCGATTCCACTTATTCTTATGTGTCATCATACTTTGCTCGTTATTTGGATATGCCCCATGAGTCTCTTATTTTATCTGTTCATATATCTACTCCGATGGGCGATACTATTGTAGACCGTGTGTATCAGTCATATGTGGTGACTATTGGGGTTTTAGAGACCCGAGTGGATCTATTTTTGTTATATATGGTAGACTTCGATGTTATATTATGCATGGATTGGCTATCTCTGTGTCGCACTATCTTGGACTGTCATGTTATGATAGTGACATTGGCTATGCCGAGTATTCCACGGATTGAGTGGTGAGGTTCGACTGATTATGTTCCTAGTAAGTTAATTTCATTCTTGAAGGCCCAGTGTATGGTTAGGAAGGGTTGTATTTCTTACTTAGCCTTTGTGAGGGATGTCGGTGGAGAAACCCAGTATTGATTATGTTCCTGTTATGAGGGATTTTCCCGATGTGTTTCCTGCAGACATCTCAAGCATGCCACTGGATAGGGATATTGATTTTGGTATTGATCTGGTGCCGGACACTCAGCCCATTTCTATTCCACCGTAGCGTATGGCACCAGTGGAGTTGAATGAGTTAAAAGAGCAGCTTCAGGAACTCCTTGATAAGGGGTTCATTCGGCCTAGTGTGTCGCCTTGGGGTGTACCTGTCCTATTTATGAAGAAGAAGGATGTCACAATGAGAATGTGCATTGATTACACGCAGTTGAACAAAGTAAAAATCAATAACAAGTATCTTTTTCCTCATATCGATGATTTGTTTGACCAGCTTCATGGATCGATAGTGTTCTCCAAGATTGATCTTCGTTCAGGTATCATCAGGGACTTGGATATTCTTAAGACAACTTTCAGGACCAGATATGGTCATTATGAGTTCCTTGTGATGTCTTTTGGGCTGACCAATGCCCCTGCATCGTTCATGCATTTGATGAACAGTATGTTCCGGCCATATCTTAACTTGTTTGTAATAGTTTTCATTGATGATATTCTGATGTATTCGCGTAGTCAAGAGGATCACGTGGAGCATTTGAAAGATGTGTTGCAGAGATTCAAGGAGGAGAAGCTTTATGCAAAGTTCTCCAACTGTGCATTTTGGCTCGATTCCATGGCATTCTTGGGGCACGTGGTGTCTAGTGAGGGTATTCGGGTTGATACCAAGAAGATAGAGGCGGTTACGAGTTGGCCCAGACCGGCCCCAGCCACAGAGATTCGCAATTTCCTTGGTTTGGGGGGTTATTACCGCCTGTTTGTTCTGGGATTTTCATCTATCGCATCGCCCTTGACAAAGTTTAATCATAAGGGTGCTCCATTTATGTGGTTGGACGAGTGTGAGGAGAGCTTTCAGAAGCTCAAGACTGCCTTAACCGCAACTCCAGTGTTAGTATTGCCATCAGCTTCAGGTTCTTATACCATGTATTGTAATTTTTCGAGAGTTGGTATTGGGCGTGTGTTGATGTGGGAGGGTAGAGTTATTGTTTATACTTCTCGTCAGTTGAAACCTCATGAGAAGAACTACCTTGTTCATGATTTGGAGTTGGATGCCATTGTTCACACGTTGAAGATTTAGAGGCATTTTTTGTATGGTGTGTCTTGTGAGGTGTTTACTAATCATCGTAGCCTCCAGTACTTGTTCAAACAGAAGGATCTCAATTTGAGGCAGCGGAGATGGTTAGAGTTTCTAAAAGATTATTATATTACTACTTTTTACCATCCGAGAAATGCGAATGTAGTGGCCGATGCTTTGAGCGGGAAAGCAGTGAGTATGTGGAGTTTGGTGTATATTCTAGTTGGGGAGAGACCTCTTGCAGTTGATGTTCAAGCCTAGGCCAATCGATTTATGAGTTTGGATATTTCAGAGCCCAGTCAGGTATTGGCTTGTGTGATTTCTCGGTCTTCCTTATTTGATCGCATTAGAGAGCGCCAGTATGATGATCCTCATTTGCTTGTCCTTAAGGACATTGTTCAGAATGACGATGCCAGAGATGTGACCATTGGTGATGATGGGGTGTTGAGGATGCAGGGCCGGATATGTGTGCCCAATGTAGAAGGGCTTCGGGAATTGATTCTGGAGGAGGCCCATAGCTCGCGGTACTCCATTCATCCGGGTGTTGCGAATATGTATCAGGGTTTGAGATATCATTATTGGTGGAGGAGAATGTAGAAGGTCTGTATGGGATTTGTAGCTCGGTGTCTCAATTGTCAGCAGGTGAAATATGAGCATCAGAGACTGGGTGGCTTGCTTCAGCAGATGGATAGTCTAGAGTGGAAGTGGGATCATATCACCATGGACTTTGTAGTTGTGCTCCCATGGACTTTGAAAAAGTTTGATGTTATTTGGGTGATTTTGGATCGGCTGACCAAGTCCGCGCACTTCAATCTTGTTTGTACTACCTATTCTTCAGAGCGGTTGGAAGAAATCTATGTCCGGGAGATTGTTCGTTTGCATGGTGTCCCAGTTTCCATCATTTCAAATAGGGGCACTCAGTTTACTTTACAGTTTTGGAGGTCTATGCAGCGGGAGATGGGTACTCAGGTTGAGTTGAGCATGGCTTTTCACCCTCAAACGAACGGGCAGTCCGAGCGCACTATTCAGATATTGGACAACATGTTGCGCGCTTGTGTCATTGATTTTGAAGGGTCATGGGATCAGTTTCTACCGCTCATAGAATTTTCTTATAACAACAACTACCAGTCGAGTATTCAGATGGCTCCATTTGAGGCTTTGTATGGGAGGCGATGTAGATCTCCAGTTGGTTGGTTTGAGCCGGGTGAGGCCAATATTTTGGGTATAGACTTGGTATAGGATGCATTAGAAAAGGTGAAGGTTATTCAGGAGAGGCTTTGTACAGCACAGTCGAGACAAAAGATTTATGCTGATAGGAAGGTTCGAGATGTGTCCTACATGGTAGGTAAGAAGGTTTTGTTGAAGGTTTCACCCATGAAGGGTGTTATAAGATTTGGTAGAAAGGTAAATTCAGTCCTCGGTTCATTGGGACTTTAGAGGTACTTCAAAGGATTGGGGGGGTGGCTTATGAGCTTGCTTTGCCACTCAGCTTATCGAGTCTGCATCCAGTATTTCATGTTTCTATGCTCCGAAAATATATTGGGGATCCGTCTCATGTTCTAGATTTTAGCACGGTTCAGTTAGATGGTGATTTGACTTATGATGTGGAGCCAGTAACTATTTTGGATCGTCAGGTTTGAAAGTTGAGATTAAAGGATATAGCTTCAGTGAAAGTGCAGTGGAGAGGTCGGCCCGTGGAGGAGGCTACCTAGGAGACCGAGCGGGAGATGAGGAGCATATATCCTCACCTGTTTGAGGCTTCAGGTATATTTCTTGACCCGTTCGAGGACAGACATTTATTTAAAAGGGGGAGGATGTAACGACCCGGCCGGTCGTTTCATGAGTTACCGCTCCGTTTTCCCTATTTATGCTTCTTATTTCCTTGTCCAGCTTTATTATGTTTTATTGGGTTTGTTGGCTCGGGTTCGGAGAAGTTTTGGTAAGGTTTTAGACACTTAGTCTCTTTTGAGTAAGCTTAAGTTGGAAAAATCAATCGGATGTTGACTTATCTGTTAAAGGGCTTGGATGTGAGTTCAGATGGATCAGATAGCTTTGGGAGATGATCTGGGACTTAGGAGTGTGATCGGAATGTATTTTGGATGTCCAGAGTAGATATAGGCTTGAATTGGCGAAATTGCAATTTTGGCATTTTTCGGTTCATATGTGATATTTTAATATAGGGGTCATAATGGAATTCCGGGAGTTGTAGTAGATCCGTTGTGTCATTTGGGATGTGTGTGCAAAATTTCAGGTTATTCGGACGTGGTTTGATAGACTTTTTGATCGAAAGCGGAATTTAGAAGATTATGCAAATTTGGTGTTTTGATGTTGTTTTGAGCGTTCCGAAGGTTGGAACAAGTTTGAATAATGTTATGGGATATGTTGTCATGTTTGGTTGAGGTCTCGAGGGCCTTGGGTGAGTTTCGAGTGTTTAAACGGATAATTTCAAGTTAAGAAAAATTGCAAAAAATCTGTTGTGAGTGTTGCAGACTTTTGGCGTTCGCGTTTACGAGTGGGCCCTCACATTCGCGAAGGATTAGGATGAGAGGTTTTTTATTTCACTTTCGCATACATGAGAGAGGTCCCGCATTCACGAAGGGTTGACGTGAGGAAACTAAGCATTCGCGAGAGAGAAAATGTGTTCGCGAGAGAGAAAATGCTTTCGTGATGGTTTGAGTTGCTGAGGCGTCGCATTCGCGAGGGGGTAATCACATTCGCGTAAGAGGAATTCTGGTTAACTTAAGTTTGTGCTTCGCGAACATAAGGTATTGACCGCATTCGCGAAGGAGGTTTTTGAATAGCTGGGCAGAATGATTTAAAAGGCCTATTAAGTTCCTCCATTTTTGGGCGATTTTGAAGCTTTTTGAAAAGGATTAAAGAGGGAATCAAGGGGGAACACTTAGAGGTAAGATTTATGGACTCAATACTCAATTCTATTGTTATTTCTACCTAATTAATCATGGAATTTATAGAATTTAAGCCTAAATATTGACGAACTAGGGCTTGTAATTGGAGACCTAGAATTTGGGATTTGAGGGGTCGTTTGTGGTTGGATTTTGGTGCTTTTGATATGAATAAACTCGGGGAGTGATA
Source organism: Nicotiana glauca (assembly GCA_026770625.1). Taxonomy (NCBI): domain Eukaryota; kingdom Viridiplantae; phylum Streptophyta; class Magnoliopsida; order Solanales; family Solanaceae; genus Nicotiana; species Nicotiana glauca. The sequence goes on from MU774417.1 coordinate 149,518, forward strand.
AGGAGTCTATTGATGTAAATTTTATTGGATTCCAAGACGTGGGCATGGGGGTCGGGTTTGGAAAATTTTGGGATTTGTGTTGTAATTGGATTTCTTTCGAGTGGGCTTTGTTCCCTTAGCATATTTTGATGGTTTTGCAATAATCTTGGTTAGATTTGGAGCATCCGAAGCCGATTCAAGAGGAAAAGGCATCGCTGACTAGAGTTTGGACCGGATAAAGGCGAGACGATTGTAAACGTTGTCCTGAGGGTATGAAACCCTGGATTACACATCGTTGTGGTATGTTGAGGTGACGCACATGCTAAATGACGAGCGTAGGGTCGTGCACTGTTGGGGTTTGTGACTTAGTCCATCCCGAATGAATGTTTTATCGCGTATTTGATTGAAAACTGTTTGCTTTTATCATGTTTTGGGTTGAATGCCATATTTGGTCCTCGTGCCAACTGTTTGGACCCTTAGGGGATTTTTAGTGCTATTTTCTCACTATTTGATTTCATACTTGAACTCAGTCATGTCATAATCTATCATTTTCATAACTTAGCCGCGTTTAATCTGTTTTGACATCTTAAATGATATTTTAGGTTGAGCGACATATTTTTACTGTGCTTGAGTGACTTTTAGAGATTTTTGACTGAGTAGGGCCGAGGGCCTGTGTTGTGAGGATTTATATGGGATCGGGCTGCACGCCACAGCAGCGTTGCACTGATTTATGATTATGAGGCTGAGGGCCTGAGTTGTTATGCCACAAGCTGGCTTGATTTGGGGCTAGGAACCTGTTTGATTATACCACTAGATGATTTGATATTGCGCTTGGGCTGTAAGGGGCCCCTCCTGGAGCCTGTACACCCCTAGTGAGCGCGAGTATCTAGTGTGATATGTGATTTAGCTCGAGAGGCTGATGTTGTTCCATGTTATTGCCTGAGGGGCTGATTATGTTAATATTGTACTCGAGGGGCTGATTTTATGTGTTTATCTATTCTCGTTGTTTTATCAATCACTTGTTTAACTGTTAAAAGATGTGTTAAAGAGGTTTTCACCAAAATAAGGTGTTTTTCTTACAAGCTTTCACTGTTAATTTCATTGTATTGAATTTATACTGCCTCAGTGTAGCATCTTGTTGTGTTTTTACATGTTTTCTTATCGCTCAACTGCCTTTTCTTTTATTAATCACTGAGTTGGCATACTCACTTTACTCCTTGCAACCTGTGTGCAGATACAGGAGCCTCGGGTCCTGCTAACGAGGGTTGACTACTTCCAGCGGGCTATTCGGAGTTCACTAGGTAGCTGCTCGACGTTCGCAGCCCAGTGTTTCTCCCTCCTATCTTTATTTTCCCTTGTACTAGATTCTGTAATGGACTGTGTAGTCCATTTTCATACTCCTAGACTTATGTTAGATTCTCATGACTGGTGATACCCTGATGCCAGGCTGTGTTGTTTCTACAAACTATTCTATTTCTCTTTTATTTTTAGATTTATGGCATGTTAATGACTTGAAATATTATTTATAACTGTTAAAAATGAATTGGGTGTTGTGTCGGCTGGCCTTGTTTAATGATAGGCACCATCACGACCAGGTCCGGATTTAGGGTCGTGACATGAACTCAAAATGAACGATGGACCTTTAGCTTTCGTATTAGGCCGATATGGCCTTGGTAGAAAGATTGGCCTTTTCCCCTTCTCGATTTAAAAAGTTCATTGTTAATCATACAAAATTTATTATGCCTTAGCACGAAATAAGGAATTGTTCGAGAGTTCGAACAATTTTGTATTCATTAGGATTCTCGAGGCTTGATATCATCAAAACCCTTTGTCACTTTATCGAGGGTAGCATTTTTAACCGATTTATTAGAATATTCAAAGGCCTGTTTTATTACGGAATTCGGACGTCCCCGAACCATGTCAATTTGGCCGTAGCCTTTAGTTTGGGATTTGCCTCTTGGGCTCGTTTTTCCATTATACTTTAAGCTTGTCCGAAGTGTCAGTTCCCGAATAGGTTGGCCGTGGCCTATAAAAATCGAGGGTTGGCTTTTTAAGGTCTTATAATCTTGAGATATTAATGATCTCGTCTATTTTTCGGTCGACAGTCCCCAAGTGGGGGTTAATTTTTCGAGCTTCGTTTATGATCGGCCCTTAAGACTGTTTAAACAATAGATTGATTAAGAAATTGTGAAATAGAAAAAATTTCTAAGGCATGAGATATTGGAAAGGAAAAATAGTTCTTTCAATAGATGATTATACATGTGTACATATTTGATGTTAGGGCTCGAGTGACCTATATGGGCACGGTTCATTCAACCGTTTGGCCCTTACAAAATTTTCCTATCGAAACCCCGCTGTCATGAAGTAATTTCCTTGTAACAAAGTTGACGTTCAAGGCTAATTCCCCCCAGTATTTGAGGTTGATTTTAAAGAAGCCTTGGATACTGTTGAATTGTTATAAGTTAGCACGATCAACGGTTGCCTCGTTAAAAACCTTGCTGGAAAACCGAATTGGGACAAGTTCGATCTAAGGGAAACGAGTACAACGCGTGCTTTCAGACCTAAAGACTTCATGTTGAAGGATCCATCGTTGTTTCTGATCGAACACATGCAATCAGTTAGCTTAAAATGTAAATAAAAATAGAGGATGTTGTACCTTAGCAGTAATACAACTTTAGGAGTGATATGTTCCAATTGTTTGGAAGTTGCTCGTCATTCATCATACCGAGATTGTATGATCCTTTCCCAATAATATCGAGGACCTGATATGGTCCATCCCAATTTGGACCCAATTTTCCTTCATTCGGGTTTCGAGTGTTGATGGTGACTTTTCTCAGCACCAAGTCCCCAATTTTAAAGTGTCGAAGATTGACTCTTCAGTTGTAGTACCTTTCGATCCACTGTTTTTGTGACGACAATCGAACAAGGGCGTTCTCGCGCCTTTCATCCAACAATTCTAGGCTCGTATTCATGGCCTTGTTATTCGATTCTTCTATTGCATATTGAAACATGATACTAGGTTCCCCTACCTCGACCGGGATAAGGGATTCGGCACTATAGACCAAAGAGAATAGTCTTTCCCACGTACTAGATTTCGATGTGGTGCGATGTGCCCAAAGAACCTCGAGAAATATCTCTCTCCATTTTCCCTTAGCGTCGGTCAATCTTTTCTTAAGATTTTGAATGATAGTTTTGTTGGTTGATTTGTCTTGTCCGTTCCCGCTAGGATGGTATGGAGTCGATAACATCCTTTTAATCTTGTGATCCTCGAGAAATTTAGTCACTTTGTCACTGAAGAATTGCTTTCCGTTATCGCATACAATCTCGGCGGGCATCCTAAATCGACATATAATATGGTCCCAAATAAAGTCTATGACTTATTTTTCTCTAACTTTCTTGAAGTCCTGTGCTTAAACCCACTTAGAAAAATAATCAGTCATAAATAAAATAAATTGAGCTTTACCTGAGGCCGATGGTAAATGGACGACGATGTCCATTCCCCATTTCATGAATGGCCATGGGGATAAGAATGAGTGGAACTGCTCCCCGGGCTGGTGAATCATCGGCGCATACCTTTGACATTTATCATACTTTCGAACGAACTCTTTGGTATCCTTTTCCATATCAGCTCAATAGTACCCTACTCTGATGATTTTGTGAACTATGATTCAGCACTGGATTGGTTCCCAAAAGTGACTTCGTGAATTTCCTGTAGTACGTAGTTGGTGTTTCCTGGCCCCAAACATATCGCTAATGTCCCATCGAATGTCCTACTGAATAATGTTCCATATTCGGCCAATGTGAACCGTTCTGCCTTCGTACGTAGAGCCTTTGAATCCTTCGAATATGATGGGAGCTTCTCGTTCTTTAAGTATTCAATGTAATTTTTTCTCCAATCCCAAGTAAAACTCGTAGAATTTATTTTGGTATGGCCGTCTTCGATTACTAATCTCGAGATTTGTGCAACAGTCCCAAGTTAATCTCCCCATTTTTTACTGATTACCCCAAGTTTTCAAGGGCATCGGCCTCGCTATTTTGTTCTTGAGGTATGTGTTTTAGGGTCCATTCCTTAAATCGATGTAAAGTTACATGTAGCTTCTCCAAGTATCTCTACATTCGATCTTCTTGGACTTCGAAAGTTCTTTTGACTTGGTTTACTATAAGTAGGAAATAACATTTGGTCTCAATGACCTTTGCTCCCAAACTTTTAGCCAGCTGGCCTCATTTTTAGTTAACTTTGAAGTTTTGATAGACTGTCTAATTATGTTACCCGTGGGTGGATTCAAAATAATGCCCAGCCTGGACCCTTTCACATTCGAAGCACCATCTGTGAAGAGAGTCCACACCCCCAATGATGTACCCGATATTAATAGCAGTTCCTTTTCGACCTCGGGTATAGGGTCTAGCGTAAAGTCATCCACGAAGTTCGCCAAGATTTTTGACTTGATGGCTGTTAGTGATACTCAATATCTTACCCGCTGAGTTCCACAACACATTTGGCCAATCGCCCCTAAAATTTTGGGTTTATGCAAAATATTACGAAGGGGATAGGTAGTTATAACACATATTGGGTGACATTGGAAATATGGTTTTAATTTCCTACAGGTGCTTATTAAAGAAAACGCTAATTTCTCTAAGTGTGGATGTCGGATCTCGCTCTCACCTAAGGTCCGACTAACATAGTAAACAGGGAATTTCGTACCATACTCTTCTCGAACTAGGACCCCCACTTACCGCTATTTCTGAGATCGCCAAGTATAAGTAGAGACGTTCGTCCGCTTTTGGGGTGTGAAGTAGTCAGGGGGATTGATAGGTATCGTTTTAGTTCTTGTAAGTCTTGTTGGCATTCCGGAATCCATGCAAATTTTCTCTTATTCTTAGGTAGTGAGAAGAACCTTTGACTTCTTTCTGAGGACCTCGAGATGAATCTCCCTAGGGCGGCTATGCACTCGGTCAGCCTCTGCACGACCTTCACATTATCTACGAGTTTGATATCGTCGATAACTTTGATTATCGGGGTTGAACTCGATCCCTCGGTTGGACACCATGAAGCCAAGAAACTTGCCCGAGCGAAACTTGATTGCACACTTTTCTATGTTGAGCTTCATGTTGTACCTCTTTAGTATATCGAAAGTCTCCTACAAATATTTCAAATGGTCCTCTACTCTTAAGGCCTTAACTGGCATGTCATCAATATAAACTTCCATAGATTTCCCTATTTGTTCTTCAAACATTCGATTTACTAGGCGTTGATAAGTTGCACCATCATTTTTTAATCCGAACGACATTGCGTTATGACAATAGGTGTCGTATTTAGTGATAAACAAAGTCTTTTCCTGATCCCCCGGGTTCATCTATATTTGATTGTACCCGGGTAGGCATCAAGAAAACTGAGAATATCGTGGCCGACCGTGGCATCAATTATGCGATTGATGTTCGACAAAGGAAAAGAATTCTTAGGGCAGTCCTTATTCAATTCCTTATAGCTTATGCATATTCTAACTTGATTTCCCTTCTTAGGGACTACCACTACGTTTGCTAACCATTCAGGATATTTTACTTCACGAATGGACCCTATTTTGAGAAGTTTGGTTACCTCTTCCTTGATGTATGCATGCTAAACCTCGGATTGGGGTCTTCTTTTTTCTTTACTGGATGGAACATTGGGTCCAAGCTTAGTCGATAGGTGGTGATCTCTGGTGGGATCCCTGTCATATCGAGATGGGACCAAGCAAAACAATCTATGTTATCTAAAAGGAATTGAATAAGTTTTTTTTCTAAGATAAGGAGTTAACCCCGTGCCAGGCATATCTTTCGATCGGGCAGATGCTTGATCAGCATGACTTGTTCCAGATCCTCGACCGTCGACTTAGTTATATCAAAATCATCGGGGATTATGTAGGTTCAAGGTATCATATAATAATCATCCTCGATAATTTCTTTTTCCTCCGATCGGGCTGAGGCCAATGACTGTAGTTGCTATTTGGCTTCCTGCTTTCCCTTCAAATCCAATCCCTTCGTTGATGAAAGCGCTAATACCGGTATCACTTTGTCGATTGCAAACATTTCTTTGGCGGAGGGTTGTTCACCATACACTATTTTGACTCTTTCTGATGTAGGGAACTTCAGGACTTGATGAAGGGTCGAGGGAACTGCCCTCATCTTATGGATCCAAGACCTTCCGAGCAGTGCTTTGTATCTCATATCACCCTCGATCGCATGGAACTTCATTCCTTAAATGATCTCGGCCATATTTACTGGAAAAATGATTTCCCCTTTGGTGATCTCACTTGCCTTGTTGAAGTCGTTAAGTACTCGAGTTGCAGGCCTAATTTGATCTTGTAGGCCGAGCTTCTCTACGACCCTTGATCGGATAATGTTTGTCGAGCTACCTGGATCAATCAACACATATTTAACTTGAATTTTATTCATTAGGATAGATATTACCAGTGCGTCGTTGTGAGGTTGTTCGATCCCTTCTGCATCCTCGGCGTTGAAAGACAAGGTCTCTTCTGGTAAGTAGACCCGAGTCCATTTTTCTCTTGTGATCGTCACCTTGGTGCATTTGAATATCGGTCCCTGAGGAATATCGACCTCTCCAATGATCAAGTTAATCACATGTTGTGGCTCTTCTTTCTCGTTCTATCTATTTGAATCTCTATTTTTTAAGTGGTTCTTGGCCCGATCACTTAAGAATTCTCGAAGGTGTCCCTCGTTAAACAACCGGGCTATTTCCTCCCTTAGTTGTCTGCAATCTTCTGTTTTATGTCCATAGGTGCCATGATACTTGCATATTTGGTTTGGGTTTCTCCGAGCCGGATCGGTCTACAAAGGTCGAGGCAACCTAGCATCTTTGATACGTCCAATGGAAGATACTGTGGCGGAAGCATCTACGCTGAAGTTATATTCTGACAATTGAGGTGCTTCTTTAGACCCGGTATCCCTATATAAACCACTCTTGCTCATAAGCCCTCGGGAGCTTTGTCCCCGATCATTCCGAAGGGGATTGAGCCTAGGCCCGTTATTTCTTCGGTCTCTAGAGTATGGCTGATATTGGTCTCTGTTCGATCGTGGTTTCCGGTCGACGTCCCTTTTAACTCTATTCACTGAACGATTGGGATAAATTGAACCGATTGGAGCCCCAATTGGCCATCTTTGACCCTAATCTTTGACCGATATTTATTATGTGCATCGAACGAAGTGAAGGCTGGATATTCGATCAAATTCTGCTTTAATTATTGCAAAATTATTAGAACTATGTTCGTTGAGACCTTGAGTGAAGGCTTGAACAGCCCAATCATCGATGATCAATACCAAATTCATTTGTGCCATTTGAAATCGAGATACAAATTCCCTTAGCATCTCGTTGCCTTTTAGCCATACCTTGAATAAGTTTGACTTTCTAGTTGCAACCTTAATGGCTCCAGCGTGCGCCTTTACAAAGGAATCTACAAGCATAGCAAATGAAATCAATAGAGTTAGGTGGTAAATTATGATACCATATCATAGCACCCTTTGATAGAGTTTCCCCAAATTTCTTCAGCAACGCGGATTCAATTTCATCATCTTTCAAGTCATTTCCCTTAATGGCACACATATAAGAGGTGACGTGTTCGTTTGGATCTATCGTCCCATTATACTTCAGAATCTCGGGCATACGGAACTTCTTTGGGATTCGCTTTGGAGCCGCACTTGGGGGGAAAGGGTTTTGGACAAACTTTTTGGAATCAAGTCCTTTCATTACCGGTGGTTCCCTCGAAATTTGGTCGACCCTAGAGTTATAAGTTTCCACTTTCTTATCATTTTCCTCAATCTTCTTTTCCCTTGTCTCGACCCGATTCATCAGTTCCTCGAGTACTTTTATGGTTACGGGATTAGTCTCTGGTTCTCCTCCATTCAATCTCTTTGGCACCGATTCGGCCCTATGAACAACTTCCAGTGATGGCTCGAGCTCGAACCTTCTTGGTGCACGATTCTGATTATGAAGTTGTGCTATTGCAGCCTGTTCAGTCTGCAATATCTCGAATATCATTCGAAGTCTAATTCCACCTTCTTCACCGCTCTGTGCATTCTGATCGGTTGTTCGAGCGTCTCTGTGGATGCTATTTTTAGGGTTGACGCTAATTCCCATTAATGGCAATATAGGAGTTATCGTCGACTGGGTCTATGACCGGCGGACCATCGGGGTTGACTAGAGGTGCTCCATTTCCCGGGGCGGCTATGTTTTCGTTCTCGCCATGAAGACCAAGATCGTTGTCTGTGTGAGTGGGTGCTACTTGAGAGTTTGACATGTTGATTCCTAAAATCAAAGACACTTACGAGAACAAGTGTAAAGCAATGTGTGTTATAAGAACGAATACCAGGAAATCACTATTATCCTTGGCCCCACGGTGGGCGCAAAACTGTTGACCCTTAAAATCGGATAACAATTAAACTTATAAGTGACTTTAAGGATATTTTATTTCAGCTAGCATCAATTGATAAATACAATGATTAATAACATAAATAAACAACAAAGTAAAGCAACCAGTATTGAAAGGCAATTCAGCCCTCGAGTTGGGTCACCCTCGAACTGAGTGGGTGAGAGTAGAGTTATGAAACCAACTGATGAACAAGAGAATATAAGAGAAAAGAGTATTGTATTGCTTTGATATGTGTGAATGTAAGATGGTTAGAAAATGATTAGGACCCTCTTTATATAGTAGAGGAATCCTATTTATGATACAATTCTAATTACAGAAGTAAATCTCATGATGGGCTAAATAACCGCTCTTGATTTGATCTATTCCAAAATTTACGCCCCGATCCTCGGCCAATCACGGGTATCTCGCTCTTTCACTATTATGTTATCTTCGATTTTTCTCGATGTCTATCCTTCTCGATTTGCATCGGTCTCAACCTCGGCAGGTTCTCCGAATCCCAAAATTATTGCCTTATCCTCGTTTCCTGGTCTGATGTGCTATGGGGCCGGTCCTCAATCCATCCCCGGTCTCGGTCAATTAGCAAAATTCGGCGGGCCCAATTTTAACCATATACATTGGTATATTTTATTAATTCTAGAATTATCAATTTTATTATTTTATCTTGGAATATATAATTTATTCTGAAATTACTATTCCATTCTCTAATAGGTACTATAAGTTATCTTGATTTTATTTTAAATTATTAAATAACTTATCTCAAGATTAATAATCAAATAAAAAGTAAAGTAATACTAAATTTTTATCCCAAAATTATTTTACTTTCCATCATACCAAACGACCCCTGATGCCAATAATTGTAGAAACTAGAACATTGACATTTGATAGGAAAGAGAGATAAGTTTTATTTTGTGTCTTATACGACTGACACTAGTTGTATGAGGCTCCTTTTTGTCTCACAAATTTGTAGACCTCAATCTTATACTTCCGTGTCCACAAAAGTCTGGGTTCACAAAACTGTGAGACAAAAAGGTTAGCCTCATACAACTAATGTCAGTTGTATAAGACACAAAATAAAATATTCCGAAAAGAGAGGTCGGCATTGACCTTTTGACCTTTTATTTTGGTGATTAATATCTAAAGTTTTTCTTTTGTTCATTGTAACTATAATGTAGTGCCAGGATAAGACGTGCTTATTAGCAACCAAAAAAAGAAGAGAGAGGAAGGAGAAGACATCTCCCTACTCCAATCCAAAAGTATATAATTACACATATGCTCCTTTAATGTTGCCAATACATTAATATGATGTAAATTATATACAATCAGTTATAACAAGTGTCATTTTAGTTTTTGGATTATCATATTAGACTTGATAGAAATAGTTTATCTATTGTTTTAGTCTAAAATATCTATTGTTGTAGTCTAAATGTTGGACCCGTTTAGCCATAGATTTTGCCAAAATAAACTTGGATTTTATTTGGTAAACACATGTTTAGCTATAGAATTTATCTATATTTTGGCAAAATCCCAAATATCAAATCAGCTCAATAGCTTGTTTTGGGCCAAATCACTAAGGCCCCGTTTGGCCATACATTTTGGCAATGTTTTTTCAAATCTTTTTTGAAAACATTGTTTGTTCATAGATTAATGATCTATTTTTGAAAATTTTCTGAAATTATTTTTCAAGTTCCCAAAATCTAGTTTAGGGTAGATTTTGGGTGAAACTTGTTCTTCCACTCACAAAACTTCAAAAAAATTTCAAATAAAATGCATGTCCAAACATAATTTCAACTTCCAAAAATTATTTTTCAAAACTACTTCAAAAATTATTTTTTCAAGTTTCAACTAAATTTATGTCCAAAGCTAGCTAATAATACACATGTTTTTCCAAAACAAATTTGGGAAATATGTTTTGCAAACATATGTCTAAGCACATTTTCATCTTCAAATCAAATTTTACCAAATCAAATTTTTCAAAATAAATTTGAAAATCTATGGCCAAACGCTAACTTTATTTGATAGTGTCAATGAACATAACTTAAACTCTCAAGCAGAGGCGGATCTAGGATTCCGGGAGGATGGATGCACCTAGGAGTGACAAACGGGCAGGGCGGACGGATATGGTTCGGGTCGAAAACGGATAAATTATCCGATTCGGCCCATATTTAAAATGAATACTTACCAATACTTTCGCAATCTGTGATACTTTTATCTTTGAGATCAAATAGATGTATCTGCGCAGCTCCTAACTTGATTTTTATAGTGCAACTATATCAAAACATACTACCACACATGAATGATGAACTCGGTCGCCCACTATAGAATCACCCACCGGTGTAGATACATAAACATGAAGGCATCACTAGGCATAACCAGGTAGGGTGCAAAATAGGACGACACATACGAACACGTAGACCAAGGGTAAAATAGCACTGAAGTATCTCTAATAAAAATCAGAATGGTACCTGTAATGTCTGCACCTGAAGACTCAGCCTCTGGCCTAGATGCTGGCTGGCCTCTACCTCTGGCAACCTGAACTCCACCTCTAAGACCTCTACCTACACCTCTAACACCTCTGCCCCCGCCTCTAGCTGGCTGGGCAGGTTGTGGAACCTCCGGTGCCTGAATCATAGCACGAGAACTCTGATGCTTGAAGCTGCCATAAACTTGACGGCAATATCTGACAATGTGCCTCGGATCACCACAAGCATGGCAAGACCTCGTCTGCTGCGGCTGAGAACCCCTCAACCTCGGGCAAACCCTCTTGAGATGACTATACTCGCCGCACTCATAACATCCACGCGACTGCTGAGGGAACTGAGGCTGACCCCGTCGACCTGAATGGCCACATAAAGTACCATGAGTGACACGGGAAGCTGACTGAAAGGGCCTGGGAGGATGTCCTCTACCATAAATAACTTTACCTCCAGTTGAGGCACCACTGAACCTACCTGCGCGATGGGGCCTCTTGTCCGAACCATGACCACCTCCCTGTGGCAATGCTATCTCATCTCTACGGCCTACATTGGATGCCTCCTAAAAAGTGATCTCACTCCCCACCTGAGCCACTATACTCGGCTGACCTGCCACCGCTGGCTGAACTCCTGGAAGTAAACTCGCTCGAATGACACTCTCCACGAAGCCTGCCAATCGGACTAGAGCATCCTGAAGAACTGGGGTGGAAATGAACCCCTCTAGGACCTGATCTGGGCTTACCGGAACTGCTGGGACGGGAACCTCCTCCTCAAAACCAACCTGAGGCTCCGCTACTGGGGCTGCTGCTGGGGTCTAGGACTGCTGAGCGGTAGATAAAGAAGCGCGTGTTCTCGCCATCTGCGAAAGAATGGAGTACAAATTCAACCGGTGTTTGAGAAATAAAACCGCACGACAAGAAAGAACAAATGTGAAGTTTTTCCTAATTCTGTAGCCTCTGGGGATAAATACAGACGTCTCCATACCGATCCCTCAAACTCTACCAAGTTTGTCCGTGAGTTGTGGGACCTATGTAACCTAGAGCTCTGATACCAACATGTCACGACCCGGATTTTCCCACCCTTGAAAGTCGTGATGGCGCCTACCACTAGGAGCTAGGCAAGTCAATCATCAATTACCTTTTTTAGCGAACATCAACAGTATTAACAATAAAGAAGTGTTTAACAATAAAGCGGAAGTCTCAAATAAAATTTACTAAAAAAAATACGGAAGTTTAGCAATCCTCTACCCAAGACTGGTGTCACAATACTCACGAACGTCTAGAGAATACTAAATACAAGGTTTGAATGAAACATAAAACTGTCTGCTACGGTACAACGATAACAAACTGAATAAAGTAGAAAGGACTCCGGGCCTACAGACGTCAGCAAGGCTACCTCGAATGTCCCTGTACTGGATCTTGCTCCCAGAATGCTACTGCTACTCAAATGCTGCTCCAACGCCTGGATCTGTGCAAAAAGATGCACAGAGTGTAGCATCAACACAACCGACCCCATGTGCTGGTAAGTGACTGGCCTAACCCCGGCGAAGTAGTGACAAGGCTAGACCGGACTACCAAACAAACTTGTGCAATTCAAATATATAAATATACGCAACAGAAGAGAATACAGAAATTTAACAAGTCAAGAGGGAGGGGAGCATGTTGTAGGGGCTGTAGCAGTTTAGAATACAAGGTCAATAAATAAGGAATGAAACGGTGCAACTACAAAGTCAGCGAGAGTAAATAAATCAAACATGGCACGGAATATCCCTTCGTGCATTAATAATCAAACATGGCACAAAATGTCCCTTCGTGCATTAATAATCAAAACATGGCACGGAATGTTCCTTCGTGCATTAATAATCAAAACATGGAACAGAATATTCCTTCGTGCAAATATAATCAAAACATGGCATGGAATGTTCCTTCGTGCATTAATAATCGAAACATGGCACGAAATGTTCCTTCGTGCAAATATAATCAAAACATGGCACGGAATGTTCCTTCGTGCAATAATAATCGAAACATAGTACGGAATGATCCTTCGTGCAAATATGATCAAAACATAGAACAGAATAATCCTTCGAGCAAATATAATCAAAATATGGCACGGAATATTTCTTCGTGCAAACATAATCAAAACATGGCATGGAATGACCCTTCGTGCATAATCACTCTTCCTCACCCAAACAGCAATCACAACCAAACGGGGCGAGGGGATAGACAAACAACATTAAATGTCCCGGCAAGGGAGAACAAAGCAAAACGGCTAAATCCCGGCAAGGGAGCAACAACAATATGTTCAAACATCCCGGCAAGGGAGATAATCAATATACTCAAAACATCCCGGTAAGGGAATAATCACATTTTTTTGTATTACGTTCATTTCTTACTTTATAATCAAGTCAAAAATCGAGCCAACACTCCAAGGAGTTTACAAATCATATTTCAT